>JARHVA010009773.1:0-215000 GCA_037957365.1 Torreya grandis | reverse complement strand
GTAGTATGTTTATTTGCATAGTCCCATTATTAACACACTCATACTTTTATGTTCTTTTATATGTCAAGACATGTGAAATAATTTCACAACATTCACAACTTCTGCAATCTTTCACACTTCATTCCAAAATGTTGACATATTTTGTATTAGAGTGTTTTATCCACATATCCTAAAATACAACATTAAACTTCATAGGAATTTTATCTTACCTTAGTGTTTCACATCACATTTCATTTTTATCAAGTATTAACCATCTTGAGCATGGTTTCTTTGCTTACTAGTTATCACTATAGATCTATACATCACTGTTAAACATTAAACTTTTAATTTCACATAACACACTAGATGGAACACTTCAATATTTTATAATATAAAAATGTATTTGAAACATGCCATATGTTTGTTTATAACCATCACTTGGTCATGGAATATGTAATGATTTTTAACCATTTCTCTAGAAACCATTTTTTAATTGTAATTTTCATCTTATTTGTATATATATGTGTATTTTTATAACTACATTGTACATATTTATTATAATTTATTCCTTTAACCCCATATAGTTATTTATCTTACATTATATGCATCTATATACATTAGATTTAAGAGACCAAAAACTACTGGATAGGAGTTTACTTGGATTTTCTCCATAGTTCAAACATATTTATTATGTTTACCTTTATAGTAGTCTAAGCATTAAAAAGTATGCATTCCCCTTTTAATAAAATAACATGATATCTTGGCCTTAATTTCTTATTATACACATCTTTAGTTTCAATATTATACATTCTAAATAGAACTTTAATTTTTAAATATTAGTCTTCTACCTATATTGAATGTATGTATGTATGTATGTATGTATGTATATATATATATATATATATATATATATATATATATATATATATATATATATATATATATATACATATATATATACATATATATATATATATATACATATACATATATATATATATATATATATATACACACACATACATACATATATATTAGTAGGATAATATTTATTTGTGTATTTTTATCCAAGTTTGCCTTAGTCCACCACTTAATCAGTCCTAGGTACTATTATATGAATATTTGGTATCAAAACACAAATATTTCTTATTCTTGTGAAAATGTGAACTGAAAGAGAGAAGAAAGGATTTCTATTTAGATATGTCTCAAAGTAACTAGAATAATGTCATAGAAAAATTAATATAATTGACACACATAAAAAACCAAATAGCCCTAGATGTTCAAAATATCATTTACAATTCCGTATTAGCACATCACATAAAATGATTTTGATAATTTCATGAGTTGATGATGTATCTCAACCTGACATCCATGTCTTAATTATCACAAAAATATCAATTTTTTTTTAATATAAGACCCATTCAAATTGTAACTCAATCTCGAAATCCTAATGTTTGATGTAAAAATAATGTCATAACATTGGATTCCTATATTTGATAGACAATTGAATATTTCCTAGTTAAATGATTTATTGATGTTGATAAGATCACCTTCACTATAATTAATATGTACATATTGGTGGTTCAATAGTGATAAATTTTTATCACATATTATGTCTCAAAGTACCCAAAATAACATCATAGAAAAAGTAAGATAGTTGAAACCCATAAAAAACCTATGGTAGCCCTAAATGTTAAAAATATCATTTTTAATGACCTAGAAGCACATCACATTTTTTTTTTTCTAATTTAATGAATTCATGATGTATCTTAACCTGACATCCATGTCTTCCATATCAAAACAATAAAAATAGTGTTTTTAATAGAATACACCATTAAAAGTGTAATTCAATATCAACATATCGATGTTTAATAGAAAAATCAATCTCATAGAATCTGATTCTTACATTTGAAAGATAAAGGAATATTTATTAGTAAAATTATTCATTGATGTTGATGAGATCACCTTCACTATAATGAAGATGTCCATATTTGTGTTTCACTAGTGATAAAAATTTATCACATATTATGCACAATGTTATGTTTCATTTGACTCTTAGAAGAATTTTGTTAACATGATGTAGAAGTAATTTCCTATTGATAAATTTTAGGATGAATACATCAAGATCCAATAATTATAATAGAATAAAAATAATTTAGTAGATGACTACACCAATGAGTTTCATGACTATACTACACATGTGTGCAATAAAAAAATAGAATAACATAAGGTGATGAAGTAAAATATTTTAATATCACATTAAAACCATGCAAAGGACTTTGTTACTTATAAAAATTCAAGGGAAGCTTACTTAAACATCACCAAGATTGAATCAAAATCCAAAATGAATCACTATCTCACCTCTTCATCTAGTGGCATGCACAATATATAGCTCACAGAATAATTACCATCTCAACCTCCTATGTATAAGAAAAAACATTATCATAAAGAGTAATAACCTAACAAATTTTCAACAAATTCAAAGTTTCCTACACATTCCAATTCAAACAAATGAAATATGAATTCTTGTGAAAAGTAGTGTCACAAGAATCACTCACATGACCATGATGAATTCTAATGTTGTGTTCAACAATCTCTTATTATGAAATTTACATCAAGTCATACCATATCCATACATTAAATTGATATAAATATAGCTAATGTAAGCACTATTTATATGATAATGGACACTTTATATGGATGAAAGAGTCTCTTCTGCATGAATTTTTAGACTAAAGGATAACCTATCCATGCCATAATTGACAACTAGAGTCATAAGAACATAAGTTTTTAAAATTTTATTCATTGTTTTATAGTTTGTAATGTTGTACATCCTTGACCCTACTCACTTATATGGATCTTTCTTGAAAATGATATATAAGTTCAATGACAATGTACCTTATAGTTAAATCCAAGTGAATGGATGATAAATCCACTTGTTAAAGATCACATCTCTATAGGTTTATGACACACTTATGGATAAACCCTACTTGTTTGAACATGAAACTAAATATAATGAAAATTTGTAGAAGTGGATTATTCACATTGAAGACTAGTTATTTAAAGTCTTTGAGTCATTACCTTTGGCCAAGGTCACACTGGTTTCTATTAAATAATATCACAAAATCATCTCCCATATTTTAAATTTAATGATATTCATGGTCCATCCTAATGCCTTGTGTATTAAATTAGTAAAACATTAGCATGGTGTAACACACGAATATCATTATAGCAAAAACATATTGACAAAGTATTCAAGTGATATGGTGGAGTATACATAGATTACAAAGTCCTAATAAATTGTATAGTAAAACACTACATTAATCTAGTTCATATATCCCCTATTATAAAAAAATTGTATACCACATATCACTTTTAGATAATGATGGATTTTGGAACTAAAAACAATAATTCCTTAATCAAAGAAAGAGTAGGGATAGTTTTTATCATTATGAAAGCCTGATATTCTTTGATTTAAATAAATATGGGACTTGGTGTCTTTACCTATACTGTCATGGACTAAAAAAAATAATGGTGAAGAATTTGTATCATATTCCATTCAAGGATGGCCTCTTGGACCATATAAAATGTTCTTAATAATTCACCAAAATTGACCTAAAATGAGGGTACCACTAGTTTTAGTTCATCCTGAAGATGTCTGAAAGACAATGTTTAAGATATGGGATGGATTGTAAGAATGGATAGTCATGCCATTTAATTTTACCATTTATATATACAAATTCAATTTCTTGATGGATGGCATAATATGATCATTTATATACTCATTCACCTTGCATACTTCTAAAATATTGTGGTATTTTGTAATACTTAGTTGGAATGCCTAAAAATGTTACTTTCATCCTCGATAGTTTGTGAAAAAAAATATGTTATCCAAATTAAAAGATTATTTATTTTCCATCTCAAGAATCTAATACATGGGATACATGATTGACTGTATTGGTATACATGTAGGTCCATACAAGGTCAAGGTTATCCAAGATTGGCCTAACCTAAAAAATGTTATAGAATTGAAGATTTTTATTAGACACTCTAAATTTTACCATAGATTTATTATTATTTTATTTGAAATTACATAGCATATTGGTTATATCATGTGTGTTAAATCTACCTTTAGCTATACACATGTATAATGACATGATTTTGATATTATCTAGAAATAGATATGTGTAATGACTTTTCTCATAATCCCTAACATTTCAAAGTCCTCTGAAATTATAATACACTTAACATAATGCTCATGAAAAATGAATGTCATGTCACTTACCATACAAAGATGTTTGACAACATAATTCAATGGTAATAAACATATGATAAATAATTATACACTAATGTGCAAGAAATCACTAAATGGTATAACTACATTATTGGTAAGGAAATGGTTATTATTTATAATCATAAACACCTTCAGTTAAATTAGATGTAAAATAAATTAGATAATTTGTGCCACATGAAATGGATGAATTACCTACAGTAGCTCCATATCATAATCAAGCAAAATAATGGAAAGGATAACAAAGAAACATATTTCCTTAATAGACTACCAATCCATGTGCTAAACACAATGTTGAATACACTTGGACACAACTTCATATAATAAGTATCACACACTCATGTAACAAGGACTTTGTAAAAAAATACACTTCACTTATAACTAGGAAATAGGTTAAAAAGCTATACATATATGATAATATTCTCTAGTAAATTGGTCATCTTTGTCTACATGATGGTGTACCTCACTAAAGACTCATTTGAGAGGTGTATTGTGAAAATTTTTGAGGGAATTTTAGTGTTACAAATAATTTAGACACACTATAGTCACATTTATTCTCACCAAACATGCAAAAAATATGGAGCACCACATCAAGTCATTCATTCCTTGTTATAGTGAAAAATACCATGAACAAGGAGTTATGAATCTTCACATCTCTTTCATTCCTATATACAACTAGGAATACACTTGCATGGATTTCATGACCATATTTAATATGTAAAATTACTAGCATGATGTGTTTTTTTTTTGTATCATATAGGTATTGGGATATGGTTATAATGATTGTTTGAAAGAAGGATATTAATACATCTCGCATTGCACAATATTTATTCAAATACATACAAGTTCAATTTTGACTTCCAACACCCATAGTATTTTAATGTGTTCCTTACTTTATGATTCATTTCTAGAATTTTTTTTTGGATCTAATAGATTATAGTTGGATTGGTCAATGGATTTTAAGCTACAAATAAATGGATAAACAAAAATTGTCAACCACACAATTTTTCATCTCCTCCACATGAAAAAATATTAATATTATTGTAGTTGAGATGAAAATTTTATATATATCTAACTTTCCTAAAATATATCTCTTCATAGGTCTATAGGCATAAGAATTTTTAGAGATATGTAGGGTTTCATCCTATCGATACTCTTGACATATTATACTATGCATGAGATGGCACTAAGTCATACACATAGGAAAGGCAAGTGAACAAATAAGAGATTTTTTAAAACACATATAATATATTCATTAACATGTTCAACATAATCTCTCTTTCTCACATAAAAAGTACAAATATCATCATGATGTACATCACACACCTATGAATTATGAGTTGGTAATAAATTTTGGTTTCTCCTTCAAAAGGTACAAAAGAAGATAAAGATTATAAGTTATGTTCCAAACATAATTCCACATGCATCTAATGAGAATACAATCTACCCCCATACTTAGTTATGCACCTAGTATTTAATTTGGAGTTTCTCAAGTGATATTTTCCTCCATTCTTTGAGATAGCAATGACACAACATCCTTCTACTTTAGATTTTCATCATTTTCATTCCATAGAGAAATCATATATCAATTAAGTGATAGACACATGAACTTGTACACGTGGAAAATAATGGGATAATATTGAGTACTCAATTCCTAGGGTCATGTTGATACACCCAAAATAAATATTTACTCTCTGTGACTAGTGATCTAGATAAATAGGTCTATTAATATGAGCTATTTGAATGAGAAGAGTTTGTTAAATTAGCTGAGTTACCTTTTTGGGATTATTATATATACATCTCAACATGTTTTATTTTTTGTATGAGTAATTTTTTTATTATATCTTAATGTTCATTTAGGGTAAATAATTATCTAACAAGGATGGCCCTAGAATATCCTAACTCTAAGAGAACGAAGTAACGTAATTATTGATCAGAGGTTATATCTCTAAATGGGAGGAAGTTAGGTTGGATTAATATCAAAATTTTATTGACTTGATCAAGTTTATCTCATCTAGGAAATGCCATTAAAAAATTAAAAAAAATGGACAAGGCTAGACCTAAATATGAAGATTCAAATAAAATGTATAAATTGGCTTGTTGGTAGGATAAACAATGCATTTTTATATCTAGTTATGTTTTTTCTAGTCTATTTTTTCTAATGCCTTGAATGGATAGTAATTAAATTTGGAATTGGAATTGAATGAATGAATTTTATGTATATCTCATAACATGTGTCACTTTATATGTTTTATTTTAGAACATGAGAATATATGCATGGGAAAGATCTTATCATATGTGGATGCAATTTTTTTTGACAACATCATCCAAAGATATCAAAACAAATATGTCAAGTGGTATTAAATCTATAAGTTAGTTTCACTTATCCTAAATGTTTATATAATTAATTTTATTATTTAATGTTTTATGAACTAGTATCATGTGAAAGTAAATGTAATCACCTAAAAGTGTTATTTGGATGCTAAGAGTTTTGTTTGAGACAACCTATTCCTAGCTTATCCCTAGACTTATCATAGAGTATTTATTACACTTTTCCAGCCATTGTGTAGACCAAAAACATATCTAATTAGTCAAAACATAGTCTTAGACATACATTCATATATCCTAACCCTTTGTGCCCAAAAACCTACTAGTTGGACACTAACACCACATTAAGGACACTAGAGCTGTATGGAGCTAGTATCCTTTGCCCTAACTCTCCTAAATAGATATATTTTCAAATGTGTGACCTTCCTAAGGTCGACCTAAGAGCATTTCATTATCTACATAGGTTAGAAAACACTATAAATACAATAATATTATACCTCTATCCAGTATATGGAAAATAGATGCAAAAATCCTATTTAAACAAGAAATAAGTTGAGCAAAATCAAGGTTATTAATCCTATTCTTCCCTATTTTTATATACTGCCATATACAACTTATCTAAGACCAAATTTCAAATATTTATAATCTTAAGCATACTCATGGAATTCAATACCAATATAATTATATCATTCACTTGTACTTGTACTAGGCACTATGTGGGAGAAATACATCATGATTGAACTCTCCTCAAAGTTTTAGTATGTAGGCAACTCTCTTCATAATGGGGTGTTGTGGATGTCCAACCTATCCTAATAATGGACACACATTTTTATCTCATGCAATAATTGCAATGAGGATTAGGTTTTTCAAATTATGTCAACCATTATAGGCATAATATAGATTTATAAATTTTATGCACATAAGAACATAATCTAGAAATACAAGCATAGGTGCACCTAGAATTTAGGAATAGTCTTGAAAAGTAGACACTAGTGCCATTTTTAGGACACTAGAGCCACATTACTCTACTATCCAAGTGGGGTTCTACTATCTAGGAGACTATCTAACTCAAGTATCTTGTTCAAGACACTCAAACCTACCCATAAGCCAATTTTTAGCACCCAAACATTTTATGATAGTTTTTAATAGATAAGTCTCTATTTTCACATATTTATTGCTATTTTTAGAAATTTAAATATATTCAAAATATATAAAAAATTAGTGGCTATTCTATGCATATTATTTCACTTATTTAGACTACTTTGAATATTGCTCAAAACCCAAGTTTTACATAAGGTTTACCTTATCCTAATTTTTGTCCACTAAATTAGATCTACAAGCTTCTATTTTTTAATTTTTTGGCATAACCTAGCTCATTTAATCAATCCCACATCAGGGCTTCATTTATTTAATGTAATTATTTTTTTGCAAAGCAACCTTAATTTAAAACCCTAACCTTTGATAACCTTAGGGTTTACATTTTTAGAACTCATATTTTAGATCCATATCTTCTAATTTTTATTTCATATAATGATGGTCATAATGACATAATAAATTAATCACTTTTGTTGCAAAGTTTAATACTTTCATTTACATGCTTGTTCCCTTTAATTCATAATGAATTTGTAAAATACATAAACACATGTATAGATGATGGTTTATATCAATTGAAATATATATCATTTTTCATATAAGGTTATCTTTCTCCTATGTGGAATTATATTAACAATAAAATATATACACACATAGAGGATTTAGCACATAAGCTAATAACTATGTTTCACATTCCAGTGTCATATCTTATACACAGGACAAAATATCCTTCTCCTCATCTCCATTAGGGTGATATCTACTTTCACTCTAACCTAGTTATGTTATCATTACTTCATGAGATGAAGCATCCTATACCAATTTCATTAATCCCCATACCCATCCTATTCACACCTCTTCCATAAAGGGTGTGTGCCTATATGTTCAATCAAAAAGAGCCAAGGTTTACACTTGTTAGACTTTATGCGATCAATTTATAAATATGAGTAAGATAATTTAAGGTTTAAAAATCTAGAATAAAATCTTACATGAAAATATTACCACATTGTAAAATCAATTTACAAGACAAAGTCCTCTAGGGAACACTAGTGTAAATCATGTATATGCATCTTGATCTAGTCAATTTTTGGTGAATAATGTTACATGTCTAAATCATAAATCACAACAAAGTACATCTATAACTAGTGATTCAAAAATAATTCAAAGGTCAAATAATATTTCAAGTGAGATACTAAGGTAAATGATTAAAGCTAAAGTTGATAAGCTTACTCCATTTACACCTAGTAAGGAGATCCATATATTATTGTCCATATCATAGAATGCATATGCACCACACTGATTCATGTTTAGAATTGAAAAGGAAAATAAAATACATAATGGATTAAATTGACTCATATACTTATAATTCATCCAAAAAAAATACAATGGCACATATAAAACTGTGAAAAGGGTCAAATTTTTAAATAGTACAAAAATGGCTACCAAAGCATAACTCATAACAATAAAAGGTTCATAAAACACAATCAGAGAAAGAAACAATATAATAAACACATGTAAATTAAGCAAACCTACCTCTCTAAAATGATGCTCAACTTTCAAAATGGTATGATTTTGGTCATAGATATCTAAAATAGTTTGATTATCATGGACAAGGTTTGGGTAAACATGCCCAAGGTAGTACTTCTCTTATTCTAGTAGTTAATAATATTGGTCAATAGGGTTTGGGATTTATTGAACATCCTAAGGCACATCAGTCACATATATAGTTTATCAAAGGAAAATATATAGATCCACAAGACATGTTACCAAAAAATAAGAACCTTAGTTTCAAATTCAAAATCATGCTAAGTGAACAAGCATTCCTAACAAATGCCTTCTATCAAAAGAGCCTCCATGACATCATATGTATAAAATAAGCATAATTTTAAAGGGTAACATCACACTCAATATTCAAAAGCATAATTTAAAAAGGTAAACTCCATATAATGAGGTAATTTCCTCTAGCATTCTAAGTTATTATGATTCTGATGATGAACAATACTTAGATTCCTACTACAATAATATTAAACTACAACATAGCATTCACACTGCATAAGAGATTACCATTCCTATATTTGACACATGTTACAGTGATAGTGAGTCTCCCATGAGACTCATCGGCTATTATTATTTTCTCTCTTCTTTTACATCTTTATTTATCTTTTTCTCCTTTTACATAGTTCATTTTCATGTTGCTTGCACATAACTTATTTCCATAAAATACAAAAATAATATATCATTTCAAAAGCATTCAAATATTACTTAGAAAACATAAAATTTATAGATTGTATACATTTCTATGTTTACATTTATTATATTTTTTAGACATTAAATATGCTAGATATCTTAGTATAATAAGTTTTATCATTTATATATTCTTTGCTTAATCTTTTCGAGTGATTTCAAACTACATACAAGACTTAGGTCCACTACACTGATCCAAACTTATTCATCTACCCACTAAAGGAATATACATTGATCCAAGTTTATTCATTTGATACATTTGCCTACTCAGGGGCCTCTTATACATAGTTTCTATTACCATGTTCTATCCTTACTTTCATTACATTTCAATTTTATCATTATTATATCTTGATATTAATCATTGCTACTCATACTCATATTTGTTACTAGCTATCACTAGTTAGACTTAGCATATGTACATCCTAACATTTACATAGATCTGTACTACATTCATACATACTTTCATTTCTAACTTTCTTAGTTTATATTTAATTTTGTTTCCTATACTATTCTATTCAAGGGAATTTGAATATGTCATTGTTCTTTGTCTCTACGTCACTTCTATTCATGTATTCCTTGGATGCTCATGTCCCTTTCATGTGCTTTCCTAATTATGTATGTATACATTTGAACATGTGATTATATGTGGCTGAGATCTAATTTTGTTTTTGTTTGTATATGTGGGCATTTTAACATGTCCTTATATGTCTTCTATTCTTTGATTTAGTGAAATGTGCATATGTCCCTTATATTGTGGCCCCTTGGCCTATTTTGAATGCCTCATGTGTTTTGTATGTATGTTTTTTTGTATACATCATGGCTGTGACACTTGTATTTTAATTTTACACACCAATTTTTGATGTCATGGGTGAACTCATGTATCTACCCTCCAACTTAGGTGTTGTGATGGACATCATGCCCCATCTCCCTAGGTAACTATTCATATTTGTTTTTATACACATTGATTACATCTACCAACACCCTTGTGTAATTATAGATATATCATATATCTTACATTACATATTCATTCTCATATTCTCTTACATTATGATGTTAAGTATTAGATTATCATGTAGTTATCATATATGCTCTGGCTAACACATTTTGTATAGCTATTTATTTTGAGGATAGTTATTAAAAAGATAACAAAATACCCTCAAATAGGGGGAATTAATAGGTGTTTGTAATAGATATTAGGATCTTATATTGCATTCATAAGTCATTTTCATCATATAGGCTTAGTTTTAGGAAATCAGACATAGGTAAAATATAGGAAAACATAAAGACTCTAAAAGTAGTTCTGTCACTCAAATTTTAAACTAGATAGACATTAGCACCCAGATTGGGACACTAACACCACATGGCACTACTATCTAATACATGGTGTTACTATCTAATATCCCTATTTTTAGGTTAGTTTAGATTATCTAGAATAGTACACAAAGTATAATATATATATTTTCATAGATACAATTATAGGTTTGATATTTATGCTCATATTTTATTCATATTTACACTACTACAGCTTAGATTCATATCAATTTCTCAAATTGGGGGCATCATGAATGACATGATCATCCCCACATTCAATTCAAATACACATATACAATTATTACAACTCAATCCAGAATTAATATACTTAAATATGAGATTAGGGGCATGTGCACAACATATAGTTTCCATATTTTAAGTTACAAAAAGGTTGATTAGATGGAATGGAAAAATCCATGCAATTTTATATGTTGTATATACTTGAGATCATATTCTAGGTTGTCACCAATTTCATGTAAAATTCATGTCATTCTCTATGTTGTATACACTTTTCATAGTTTAGTTTTAGACGCATCTATTATGCATGGGCAAGCAATGATGGATTCATAGCCTACTTGAGTTCTTGATCCACCCATATGAGAGGTTAGACACACTTACAGTCTAATACAAGCTATTGATAGGTCATGATCCACCAATAAGGGGTGGGTAATGATGGATTCAAAACTAGATTGCATTCTTGAACCACCCACATATGAAGATTGAGCAAGCCATCAACTCAGTCCAATTTATTCAATGATTTTATCATTAGATACATGCCTATACATAGGTTGTCACTAGGTTCATGCATTATTTCATGTACCCAATGAGGTTTATTCATTCCTTTCCTCTTTCTTATCTCTTTATTTAGCTTTACTCAATTAATTTATTCATCATAGTCTTCACTTTTGATATTTATTAAGGAATGATTTATGCACATTTCATTGTAGGTCATGCTTTGGATCATGCTTCACATATGCAAACCTAGATTCACATACTCAAACTTAGCTATAAGGGATTCAATTCCTACATAAGGCCAAGTATGAAAAGTTTTCTTTTATACTAATCATTTCACTTTGTTGCATTTATATCATAAAGGGGGGGGGGGATTTAATCACCTAAAAGTGGTAGTTGGATGCATAGAGTGTTGCTTGAGATAACCTATTCCTAACTTAGGCCTAACCCTATCCTAGATCCTCTATCACACTTTTCCAATCATTATGTGAAACAAAAACATCTCCAAGTAGCCAAAACATGATCTCAAACCTGCATTCCTAGATCTTGGTGATTCAAGCCTAGTATCCTACCAATTGGACACTAGTGCCACATTAAGGACATGAGAGTCACATGGTGCTAGTGTCCCTAACATGGTGCTAGTGTTCCTTTCCTTAAATCCATTGAATTAATATATTTTTAAATGTGTGACCCTCCTAAATTTGGCCTAAGCACATTATATTATCCACAAAATCTATGAAATGCTATAAATACAACACTATTAAACCTTTATCCACTAGATGAAAAATAGATGCAAAAAACCTATTCAAATAATAAATAATTTGAGAAAAATCAAGGTTATTAATTCCTATTCTTCCCTATTTTTACATACTAGCATCTACAATTTCCCTAAGCTCAGATTTTGAATATTTCTAATCTCAATCACACTCAAGGAATTCAATACCACTATCATTATAGAATTCACTTGCACTTGCACCAAACATTAGGTGGGAAAACTACATCAAGCTTGATCTCTCCTCAAAGTATTGATATGTAGGCAAATCTCTTCACAGTAAGGTGTTGAGGATATCCAACCTATCCTACTAATAAACACACATTTTTAGATCATGCAATAATTTGAAAGAGGATTAGGGTTTACAACTTAAATAAGTTGTTATAGGCACAACACAAAGTTCTAAATTTTGTGTGTGTAGGATTAGAACCTAGGAACATAGGTGCAAGTACACCCAAAATTTAGGAACAATCCTAAAAAAATGTCACTAGTGTTATTTTTAAGACACTATATCCACATGGTGCTATTTTCCAAGTGGATTGATACTATCTAGAAGAATCTATGACTTAGGATCCTACTAATGACACTCAGACCTATCCATAAACCAATTTTTATCACCCAAACCTTTTATGATAGTTTTTTTCTAGATAAGTCTCTATTTGTACATATTTATTACTATTTTTATAAATTCAAAGTTATTCAAACTCTGTAATAAATTAGTGGTTATTTTATGCATATTATTTCACTAATTTAGACTACTCAACTCTTTAATCAAATATAATATTTACATTAAGTAAAATTATAAAAGGTTAAAATAGGAAATATGGAAATTGAAAGCTATTTATTGTGAAAAAAAATTAACAAATCATAAATAAGTAAATAATAATTGTAACTACTATTTACCAACAAATCAAAAAAGGAATACAATTATCAGATAAGGTAATTAATTTTTTTGTTTTTTTTAATAAACAAAAAAAACTAAATAATATGCCTAATGTGAAAAACTAATTTCTTTTTTTTGTATTTTTCAAATTGATCTATCCATGCAACTATAGATAACTTAAATTTAGGAAATAAGGAACTATATTTTTTATTTTAGTTTTTTGAATGAAATACAGAGCTAAAAAACTAGCTAAATTGATTGAATATGTATAATTGATTTTTTTTGGTAATTTTCCCAATGAAATGCATAGAAAAAATTATACAATGGCTGAAAATGTTGAAAAATGATTTTTTTTTTAAATTCCTTATTTAATATGTAGATGAATCTAACTTAAATTTTTGGAATGAATAGTTGGAATAAATTTTTAATTTTTAAGGGATTATGAATGCAAATACAACTGAAAATGAACTAATATAATTTTTAGATTTGATGAATGTATGTAAACTAAAAGTGAAAATGATCAAAGTATGTAAGACTAAATTCAAATTAATTTATTGGATACAATGAATGTTTTGAGTTATTTGAAACTTATATTATGGTTTATTTAATAAAATATTACATCTATTTTTTTATCATTACAATTCCAATGGGCTACTAAAAATGGAAAGAAGAAGCAAGATTTATGGATGAACATATCAAAAGAAATATGTTAGGATAAAATAACATGCAAATATGGGATATTAACATAAATCTTATTATATGTGTGGAATAATATAAATCTAATTTTTATACATATTAAATTATAAAGATAATAAAGTAATTACTTGACAATAGAAGAATTAAAGAAAAGACACTTAAAAGGATTTTAGACAATGGGGAATTCACACAAATTATTTATTTTGAGGAAATCACTTCTTATTCATGAGGATATATGGGTATTAGGGAAGAAAAAAATAATGCTAGGAATATTTCCTCTACAAAATAGGCATAGAGGGAATAACTAAATAGAGTTACCATGCATGCACACATAAAAATTGTGAATAAATATGAATAAATAAAAATTACTTGTAAGCACATAGAGGCTATAAGAATTTGAAAAAAAATGGAAAAAATAAACTCAAAACAAAATAAATAATTTATGGAATTTAATGTAGGATGAATATTCTAGAGTGATGATTATGGAGAAATATTCACCTAAACTTTTGCAATTCATTAATTTTTTCAAAGGGTGAATCCGATTTAAAAGATTTAATATTTTATATGATGAAAATGAAATATTTTTCTTAATTTTGATTTACCAACAAATTCATAACAATGAAATATAGAATAAAAAATTACATGGAAACAAATTAAACAAACCCCTAACCTGTCAAGTGTATACGGTAGATTAGAAGTGTGTTGTTGGTTATAGATGTGAAAATCCTTAGGCTAATACCTCCATGAAATTTATAAATATGACCTAGGTATATTTTATTTAGTATGGGTAATTTAAGATAATGAAGTTGTAATTAAATAATCAAGATAAAATATTGCAATGTTGTAGCTAGCTTTCATAAATGATAGAGTACAAGTTGTTTATTCATGAGTTTTCCACTCCAAATTTCAAGAATGGTGAAAGGAAAATTGTAACAAGTCTATGTAACATAATACATATTATATCTTCTTGATCTTTCCATAGGTATTCAAATAAAATAGAATTATTCCATATTACAAATGCATATTTTAAAATTTTACAATCCCAAAATTAATTGTAAATAGTGTCATTTGTAAATAATTAGGTAATTAAGATAATTGAGAGTTCATTAGGATTGATTGGGAGTTATCTAAGATTGACCATTAACTAATTAAGATTGATTGGGAGCTAACTAGGGTGATATGGAGTTAAGTAGGATAAACAATCAAAAGATGAGTAGCTAACAAGTGAAATCTTTGTATAACATTTTTTAGGTTACATAGATAGTCCCGGTAAAGGTGGTTAAACTACCACTTTAAACAAGGTGTTGATTTCAAAATAGCCACAAAATTTCTAGAAAGCCACTAAGGTGATTTATAAAACCATTGAGGTGGTTAAAAAAATCACCATAATGTTTTTTACATGCATTGTGAGGATTTAAGGTTTGATTTGTTTTTCACAAATTTGACACTTATGTAAGGTCTAGTTAATATCAAAAGGGGTAAATGAATACTGATATGGATTTGAGCATGTTATTATTTTTTGTATGTCCTTGCATCATCATCATATTTTTTTTTTAATTTGCATTGTGAAATGTTTGGGTGCATACATATTTCCCATTCAAGGAGGTATGCTATCATGAGTTGGATAGGAAATTTTTATTGACAAAAATTAGACCCATTTGAATGGATCTTAGAAAAAACTCTGTACTTACGTATGTGATGAATAAAATCCAATTAAAATACCTTGTTACCTACAACCAAAATATGGAAATCAAGTGTAGTATATGAAATGGATTGAAACATGGTATCTTATTGATTTGAAGATAATACTTAATATTCATATGTGGAAAAACATTAATCCTTGGTCTACCTGATCAGGGGTAAAACTCAATGTCAGGTGAAGAGATTGAAAATGAAATGATAAAATTAGATGCAAACAAAATAGTAAAATGGTTTATGCTAATTTTTATTGAAATTGAAAAAAAAATTAATTATTATCAATAGTGGGTACTATTTGGGTCACATCATGTTTATTTATTCTTAAACAACTCATAAACACATCAAATTACACAAAAAATAGAGTAAGACAAACTATGTTAAAAGTGGTAAATTTGGAATAAAATAATAAAATAAAACTTACTATGAATAAAATTTATTTCCAAATTTGTAAATCATTATTACTCTCTAACTTACTAAATTTTGAGATATTGAAAACTAGTGACTAAATTATGAGTAGAGATAGATGATAGAGAGAATGTAGAGATAAGATGATAATGGAACAAGTAGTAGTGGGTTGGGGTCAAACACATGTAAGCTTTTTTGAAATTCCCCCAAAAACCTAGGTTTGTTATATTTATTTGGAAAATATTCTATAATAGGTTAAATTAGATAAAAAATAATTAAAATGTTTGTTACAATTAGTTGATTACAAAACTATAAATAATATTTTTTATTAAATTTTTAAATGGTTTGAGTGTTTTTAAAAAATTTAGTGTGGTAAATGAAATGTCAATATGGGGTGTCATTTTTGGTCTATGTATATATATAGTTACATAATATAATCAGACATTTCAAAACCTTTATGGTGGTTACATGACTACTAGTGTATATATTTTGAATTTTGCACAACCACCATAAACATTACGTAACCACCAGTCTATAAATATTAAATGTTGTGTAGTTTCCATGGAAGTTGTGTATATGACCCAAAAATGTAGTGATTGTTTCATCATAACATGTTTTTTTGCATGATATGGATTATATCCTAAGAATAAGACTGGTTTCCATGGGTAATTGCTTTTCTCCCTACTAATGAATCTAGATTTTTTATATCAATTCAGGATTTGGAATATTATTCAGGAGGGATTTTTTACCCCAAAAAACATATTTTTATGTGACTTATTTACCTTTTGGGATGAGAAACAAAACACTTTTCAATCTTCATAGGTGTCAACCATCATCCTTGAGGATGTTTACATGATAATTAGATTCCTTATAATAATATGTACATTAACACTTTATAAGGCTACAAACTACACTAAAACTTAGAGATGGGAAAAGTGTTTTGGTAATGGGGAGGTACCCAATGTGGGTGTTAATCATGGTTTAATATTGGTATGATTTGATGTGTTTTATATTTAAATCATCCATAATATAATCATTTTAGTGTTGGTCACATGCTTTGTCAAGGACAAGGTCATTGACATATTTCTCTATTTTTAAATTCCTATAGTTAGAGATATTAAGGATTACAAGTATAAATATAACTAGGTGATGATGTATTTTTATGGACTTACATTAAACTCTACAGGATATCCATATTGGGTGCACTCTCTCTTAGTCACCCAAAACTTGTGATGAGTTGGTTTTATGAGTACATGACTTTGTACTAGGAATCAAGATTGGAGATGTGAGAACCATTAAGGTGGGTAGATGGATAGACATGGCCAATTTATGATACACTAATATATTGGTGGGAATCTTTATGGATGGATACATTTATTTCAACCTTATTATGTATCAAGGGATACTAGGTGATTAGGCCATGATATTGATGGCCTACAAGATGACAAGATAAGTTATGGATAGAAGGGGCCAAGTGGAGATGAACCCCATTCCTAAATTTTTCCAATAATTTAATATTTAGTATGCCAAAAACATATTCATTATATATGTGATCCACATAGGGGATATGAGATCATGGATGTTTGGATAAGCCAATTGACATGGATATCTTTGGTTCTAAGGAAATTAATTAGAAGAGATCCTATAGCTATGAGAGGAAGATGTGGATGGGCTCTTAGATTTGGAAGTGATGTTTCAAAATAATAGATATTATTTTTATGATATGGTGGATAGACCTTAGGAACATGGGACTCAATAGGAGAGGTTGTCTAGGCATCAAGAGTAGGGGATTAGCTAGAGAGGAGGTAAAATATCTATAAGTTGGATCGTAGGTTGAATAACAGTCTATAGTTTAAGAGAGAGTTGGAACATATCTTTTATATAGGTTAAAACTCTGAGTGAGGTGAGTAAGATATCGATATGAGTTTAGATGATAATTCTAACCCTAATTGGTAAGACATGGATACGAGTAAGATTTTGAATAACTTTTTCTTTTCCCACTTTATTAGTTTTTGTTTCCATTTATAGAATTTAAGTCTAACCTAAATGTGTGTATGTGATGATTTTTAGACTCTATGAATTAGTGTCATAAGATGATCTAGGACACCTATCTTCACTTGTTTCATGTGACTAATGGAATGAGCAAGGATGAGTTTCCCATTAATATAGGCATACTTGCTAGTATGGAAAAGAAATTAGACATTTTTTCACATGTATACCATGGATATTAGGATTTGGATAGATGAGGACAAAAATTTATAGTGTTATATGATAAAATTAAGACCTTGAGTGGTTTTATTGCTATGAGGAGTAGGTATGCATCATCTAACATGAAAATTATAGGGGGAGAGACCTTGTGAGATGGTACCAATAGGTAGATGAATAAGGGATAGATTAGGATCCATAAACACTCATAATTAGTAGTGTCTCATAGGATAAAAAGAAGGATTCCATGACATTAGAACTTTAAGGATCCCATAGAGGTTAGTTAGGATTAGTGCCTAGTTGCTAGTAGTATTTTACATTTTTATTTTTTGATATTTATTCCATAGTTTATCTCTTAGTGTTATGGAATTTTACCCAAAACTCAATGTATTATTGGAAACATAGACACACACATATGATCCACTTGGTTTCAATCATTTATAACATATAATAAAAGTATACAATGTTTAATTTTTGGATTATGAATTGTAGATGGCTTGGAATGTTTGAAATTTCATGGATCTGATGTGGTAAATATTATTGGAATGATTATATTGAAATGATTAAAAAATATATTAAAACTGATCATTAAAAAGGATAATTCTATTTCATTTTAGGAATATATAATTTATAAATTTATAGGCTTTGTCATGACTTAAGACAACATATTTTTATCCATGGTAGAATAGGTAAAAGGAAGGGATTTATTTTTAGCATGGGTTTGTAAGAAATATATTTGAGATTTATAATTTGGATAGTTTTAAATTAATTTATTTTTATTTTATTATTATTTTGAACCCCTATGTTTAACTACATGTGAGTATGAGGAATCGGAGGCTCATAATTATAGGCTAAACATAGGTGATTAAGTACATTCCCCATAATGAAAACCACACACAACTAGTAAGATTCGAGGACTCAACATTGAATGTTAGTAAAGGGAAAGAGATGTATTTATTTTTAATTATATTAATAATCTTGTATTACATTATATTTTCATTATGTTATTTTTATTTTTGAATAAATGTTTCTATTCCTAGGCCCTAGCCCCATGCA
Source organism: Torreya grandis (assembly GCA_037957365.1). Classification (NCBI taxonomy): domain Eukaryota; kingdom Viridiplantae; phylum Streptophyta; class Pinopsida; order Cupressales; family Taxaceae; genus Torreya; species Torreya grandis. Next base: position 195,311 of record JARHVA010009773.1, on the reverse strand, counting down.
ATAAATAAGATACAAGGGCTCATCACAAAATAGCAAGGCAAGAAAATAAGATAACCTAGTGAAGCATGTTAGTGGTGTAGTTTAGAGAGAACTAAAATATGGGGTATTGTCCATGAGAAATATTCTAGACTAGGTTACAAACTAGATTATCTAAGATTACTTGAAACATTGTGGGAAATAGGGTGGATAATACACATAAGAAATAGGATTATTCTTCTACTTAGTGATACTTATGAAATATTTTTGCAAGAGATAAAGGGGTAATTAATTATGATGAAAGTGAGGAATTATCTTATATGACAAGGTTTTTATAAAATAATTTATAGATAAATAGTCACCTATAAGTGTATAACTAAAATGCATAAATAAGATGAAAAATGGCATAAGGCTCAAATTTGAAGCAAATAAGGCAATATGAAACATAAATAATTTTTATATAGCATTTGAGATGTAAATAATTTTAAAAGACAATAAAAAATTTACCCTCTAAATTATAGAATTATAAGTCTCCATTTAAAAAATATTCTATCATTAGATACAAACCTAACAAATTGGGTCAAAATTTTTAACCTTTACCTTCATCTTTTTGATCTTACTGCCAAGTCTCAATACAAAGTATCAAAATTTAGTACATAATTTTTGGATATTATTATTATACTAGTGGGACATACGAGCTATGTATTCCTCATGATTCTAAGCAACCTTGAACCGGTTCTCATCTAACCTTCAAACTAGGAAAGATGGTAACTTTTATACTCTTATTTTTCCAAAAGGACCTAAAGTGAAATGCAAAGGCATGTAAGATCTAATTCAAAAATCAAGATAACCTCTACACCAAATTCTATGTAATAAGGGGTTCCTACATAAACATGTGAATAAACATTATATAGGCCCACATAGTGGGATATATCTAGAGGGTCTAATCCCTCTTATTATATTTTAAGATCTTGTATAGTATTGAATTAAAGGTTTTATTGGTCACCTTAGATTTAATATTATCCTAATGATAATACAAGGAGGTAGTGTGGTGATATAAATAAAAATTCATGGATAATTCACATACCTCTAAATTTTGAAAATGAAAGCCATTATTGGAGATAATGACTTATGAGACCCTATATATGTATATTAAGTAAATCAAGATGAATTTTGTAATTACAAACCAAATGACTATGGTCAAAATCACTATCTCTTCATACTTGGTGAAATATATACTGGTGATAATAATGAAGACACGACCATCTAAAAATGTGGGTGAGAGTATTTCATTTATATTAGGATCTTAAGTATAGAAGGGACAAGGTTTGATAAAAGTTTGAATAGCTTTATTAGGAAAATCTATTCCATGGGATAATTGTTATCATATTGGAAAATTTATGACATATTTTATAGTTTCATCTCAAGTGTGAGCCAAAAATGGTCCATTATAAGGATCTTACAAGTAATTTTGTGACCACCAAAGTCACCACAACAAACATCACTATGATAATGATACACAAATTTCTAAGGATTTTCTTGATTTATAAACCTAAAGAGAATACTATTTAAAGTTATTTGATATAAAACCATGTCAATAAAATTGTACTTAATTGTGAGGACTCAAAGGTGTCAATTTTATTGAGAATTGGCACCCTTGAAATAGGTGTGATCATTCAAGTAGTTTATGATGTATACACAACATGGGGAGGAAGAAATTGTGTGTTTATTAATGTAAAAAATGAGTTTATTTGGGAATTTAGTGTCAAAAATTACAATACTATATAAAGGGTAATTGACCAACCAATTGTCAATGATTTATCCCTTGATGAACTTTTAGTTGGCATACATTAATTTTAATTCTCTTAATAGTGTGACAAAATGACACACCTTTTTAGATAGGTTTCATTGAGTTATAAAGGTAAGAAGGGTTGGGATTTCAAAATTACCCTTGTCTTTTGATTTAACATGTCATTTCTCAATCATTTCATTAAAAAAAATATAGATAGCCATTCCTTCTCCACTTGAGTATACCTAGTTTTGTAATTGATAAGGACTCAAATAATTAAATATATGGATCTCGCTATGCCATAATAATCTTCATAAGGAAACATACATTTAAGCAACACTTCAAATTATATTATGTATAGGATGAGGGGTTGATTATAATTAGGGATCATAAGAGTTGGTATAGCCATCATAAAATGTTGTATAGATATAATTGTTATCTCATAGTCTTGGGTCTAAGCCATACTACTATCTTTTTTAAAAAATTGGTATATACAATGGAACGAATACAATAGTTTGGAAATAAACCTTTGCATTTCCCCTAGTTTAATAAGAATGACCTTATCTTTGATTCATCCATGGGGGAAAATTATTGATAATGGAACATATTTTTGAAGGATATATGTCAATCCAACATATGTAAATGATATATCATAAACATTTTCCACCCATAACCACAAAAAATCATTTATATAGGTTATATGTGATAACATATTTGATAAGTAAAGTAAAAATGGAGTGTAAGACTTCAATATGATTATCTCTCCTTTTAACATTTCCTATGAGATCATCTACATAAACATCCACCATTTTATGGATAAAGTCATGGAAAATGTTATTCATGTCCATATAATAAGTTTTGTCAACATTTTTAAGATCGAATGGAATGAAAACATAATATAATGATCCCCAAAACATTATTAAGGAGGTTTTATGTGATATTATTCAAAATTTTAAATTTTGTTATAGTCAAGAAAACCATCCATAAGAGATAATAAATAATACCCATTTATGGCATGTATATTAAGTTTTATGGGAGGTAAAGTAAAATAATCTTTAGGATATGGATTTTTTATGTATTTGAAATCAATAAATATCATTATCTTTCAATTTTTATTGAGAATAAGGACAATTTTAGATAACCATAGTGTGAAGTCCACATGCTTGATGAACACTAATTTATATATATTGATCACTTCTTCTTCTACAACTGACATAATTTTTTGTTTCAAATGTTTAAACTTATGTATGATTGGCTTGGTGTCTAACATGGTCACTAGATTTTGGACCACTACTTTAGGATCGATAGCTATCATGTCTAAGTAAGATAAGGTAAAAATAATTTGAGATCTCACTAAGAATATTCCTATTAACTTATACATCTTATGGAGAGGGAGAATATCCAAGATTGATGATTATAGGTTTCACTTACCTATTGATGTTAATGTATATAATTTCCTATATGAGAAAGGAATATACTTGTTTAAATTATTAAGAGGAAAGGGGGAGATCCTAAGTCTCATCATCTACTTTTAAGACCTCATAATTTTCCTCATAGGATTCCTAGTCATCAAAATTCTTAGTAGGATCTATAATATTATGATCTAAGGTAGGGTGAAGGGTTAAAAATGAGAGAAAATTAGATTTTCTAATGTGATTTGGGGTAGTCATTATAAGTTAGAAAAATATCTAGGATTTATTTGTCTTTTTAAACAAAATCCATGGTTATAAACTCTTTCTCCTTCTCCACATGAGTAATAATCTCATTGCTTGGCATCCTTCCGATCGATGGTTTAGGGCTTATAGATGTAAAAACTATATTTTAGTATCTCTTGATGAGGAAATAATTGAGAAGATTATGAGGGTTTGAATCAAAGAGTTGGTTTTCCTCTCTAGGCATGGTATATATGTAAATTAAATCAACCTCCTTAGAAAACTTACATATAGCCTTATTTTAGAGTTGAAGTTGTTCAACCTTGGTTTGATGTAACTAAAAAACTTGATTGGGAACTATTTTTTAATATCCTAAGACCATGAGGTTTTGAATATATAATCTCTTGGAAATAAGGATATCTAAAATAAGGGCCTCATATTCAGCTCCATTATTTGCACATTAAAATTCTGTATTTAATGCAAAATTCATGATCCTTCATTTAGGGAGACTACCACTATTTTGGGATTTTATTCTCTCCATTCAGTTAAATTTTATTTTGTTTTAATATACATTTCATCAAGCCTATACCTTAATGTGGGTTTGGAATTTACTAATTTTTATTTTTTAACCCACTTGGATAAAATGCTAAGCCTTTTCTTTTGTATAAGGAAGAAGTTTACTTATTTGATTTACATTGAAATGATAACAGATTTTAAGTCTTATCATTTTCTTAAGATTTTATTGATGAACACCAAATGACTTAGGATTGCCTTTAAGTGATGAAAACATTTATAATATACAAAAATATTATTTCTTAAAATAAGGTTGAGGGAATGGCATTCATCCTATGAATCCATGGCCTTCCAAATATCATGTTGTAAATTTTTCCTTGTCTATAACATAAAATAAGGTGATAATTATTTTGGGATTCAAGGTAATAGGAAAAACTATGGTGCCAATAGAAGAAGACATGATTCTATCATAACCTTGAAGAATGTTTCTAGTAAATGACCAATTAGTTTCACCATAACCCAAATGTTTGAGGAAAAAAATATAATGGTTATATGTCAACCATATCTTGATCATAAATCATGTATATTTTATCATAATTTATATAGATCAACACTTGAAATTATAATCATGTATCCCTTCTTATTGCCTTGTTAGTGTCAGAAGACAATCAACTTAGATTAAATAATTACCTAACATTAATAAAAGTTTATTTATAGGGGATACACATATATATTGATGTGTTTGGTTTGTATTTTAGGAGGTGAAGTAATAATGGATAAAATTCCAAGAATCAAGCCATTGAGAAGTTTCAAGTGATGGGAAAGAGAGTTTTTTAACAAGTACATGAATGTAATGTGTTAAAAGGAGTTTTTTGAGGTCTGAGAGAATGTCATAATTCATGATAGGTTTGGTTACTCCTCAAATTTTAGCTTCTAATAAATTTGTTAGAGGGGTTATTTTATGGTTGATACTCCCTAGTGTACATAATAATGTTGGATTCTTGTTTGTATTCTAATTATACAAATCCTGGAAGTCTAGTCTTCTCCTTAATACTAAGATGAGGGAGACATGATAACTTTCATAATTCAAGGCTTTCATTTCATGGATTATAATTAGTGTGGGCTGGTTAGCTAGATTATATAATGGTGTAATTTGGTTATTATGAAGTTGGTGATTTAGAAAGGGGTTTTGATAAATGTGTATATTGGTGTTTTATGGAACTATTAGATCTATCTAGGAAAGTTGGGGCATCCCATTTGGTTTTCCCAAGAACAAGTTGATGAAATATTAACATTATATTTTGGGAATCATTAAATAAAATTTTTATACCCCATACAACTATGAATCTCATGAAAAATAACTCTATGAAAAGGGTAATAGACATTGGGATTGTAATTCCTCAGTCTTAGATTTTAGTTTTTTTATTGAAGCTTTGATTATAGTTTAAATGTAAATTATTGTTATAGTAAGTATAATTTTGGTTGAAGTATTGGTTGTGATACTATGCATTTAAATTTTGGTTCAAGTTTTGATACTAATTTTTGTGAGGTGGTGGAAATTCAAAATCAACATGAATAATAGGTACGGGTTTGGGATTCCTTTTATTCCATCTCCTATTAATTATGTTATCATTATTTTTAATGCTCTAATTTTATCTAATATTTATGCTGTTTTAATTTTTATTTTGATTTTTAACACCATCCATAGTGGCATTATGATTATATTTTACCAATTTGGGCCCTTGATTTTTGTAAGAATTTTTATCATCAATTTAATAAATCCATTTATTTAGATTAGGAATAATAATATTTCATTTGGATCCATAAGTATTATGGCCATTATCTATGGCTACTTGGTCTATTTTTATAGGAATGCTTCCTCATAGGATCAATAAGGTAAATTTTAAACATCTTCCCTAGTTTCAACATCGATGGAATGGAGGAAGAGATAACATAACTCTCTTTGGTCCATATTAGGTGTATTTGTAGAAGATTAGAATAATTTATGCCACGTAGTGATGAATTGGGAAAAATAATCATTAGGATCCTATTTGATGTGTAAAAATTATCATATACCAGCATGAATTAATTTTTCCATGTTAAAGGCTTTTAAAAAAATCATAGATAAACCAATTTAAATAATGAATATAATACTTTTGAAGATGATAATATCAGTCTAGACTGATTCCCTTGAGATTTTTGGAGAAAAATCACCACTACTCATCCCAAGGGAGTGTCTCTTTGGTTTTATTAGTGTAAGCATTAATAAGGGAATTGATATCTTATTCTTCATTATATTTAGGATATTAAGAAAATGGGAAAGATAAGATAGCTCCTTGAGTTATGTGATCAAGAGGTTCCTTAATGTATTCAATATAAGTCCTTATTACATTTAAATTAGTTGAAGAAGCATCTATGTAGCTTAGAATAGGGTAAGATAGATAAGATGCTAGAGTGAAACCACTAGGGACATACATATTCATTTGATTTGGGGGGGGGGGATAGTAGGATAATAGATAGTTTCCTTGATACATGGATTATTAAATGGTATTATGGTGTAAAATAATTAAACAAGGCATTCCAATTGGTACGTGAATCAGTGTAATATATGGTGGAGGTTCACCAACCAACACATAGTTAAGTGGAACATGAGGAGGTGGAATGCCAATGGGTATATAGTTTTGATTTCATAAATAAGTCAATGTGATGGTATTCACATTGTTATGACTGATAAATGAGGGAGAGGTTCCACTAAGATTTTGATTTAGAGGAGGATAAAATGGAGGCATAATAGTAGCCATACAATTAGGATTAATGTAAGAGAGAAAACCTCCCTGACTTTGGTAAGAATGATTTTTTTGGAAGTGGGTGTATTTAATTCAGAGCAACTTGGCATGGCACTTAGGGAATGTTCGCAAAAGGTGGATGGATTTGATTATTAACATTTTGCACAACTCCTTGATTTGGTAGAAATAGTTGAGAGGAATCCTTTTTTATTTCTACATCTCGAGTTCATTCCATGAATGTGGAGATGAGATGTTAGTAGTAAGGATTTATTTGACCACCCCCTTATAGAAAGTTTAGAAAGAATGGGTGATAGCCTAAGATGAACTGATTCATGTTTTTTTAATGAGAAATCACATTATATTTTAATATAGGTGGTGGATTAGAAGGTTTTGAGATGGAAGGGGAGGAAAATAAATTATATCTAATACCGCTTATATGGTCTATATCATATATACTTTGAATTGGGGGAATACAAGCCATTATGTGTTCTAGTTATAATACGTGGGTACAAACCACTCCTAACAGTCAATGTCATGTCACTTGAGTTTTGATATTTTTTGTAGGATTTGAAAGAGTCTCATATCTTCTTTATCACTGAATAGATTTTGTTTGTGGAATGAAAGAAAAAGAGTTATATAAGATATGTTTTCAATGCTTTGACTATTCTAGATTTTATTATTATTTAAACTCGACATTAAAGGTATATCTTAGTCTTAGAAATTTTTTATAAACACATCCAAGCCTATAGGCCTACTAAAATCCTCACTAGGCATATTCATGAGGTGTATGGACACCTAAAAAATAAATGGAAGAGGAGAGGGATGAATGAAATAAAATAAAATAAAGTGGAAAATTGTAAAAGTGTAAGCCTTTCACATCGGGTTCACCATATTTGTAAAAAAAGAATTGATGGGATAACCTAGTGTACTTGACTTCCCAAGTTTAATTTTAGATTGATGAAAGAAATATAAGGTCAATGAAACTAGTTATCTACATAAATAAATTGATTAATTAGAGTTTATTGAATGAGACAATTTTGTTGAGTCAACTGGTTTACCATGTTGGGGATATGAACTATATATCTTAATGGGTATTTTATTTTATACCAATAATATTTTGTTGCTTAATAAAATTAGTTTAGGGTATTCAACTATTTATTTATGAAGGACCTAAAATATCTTGACTCTAAGATAACTAATTAAGGTAACTCTTCATTGATGTTTCTCCCTTTAAATGGGAAGAATCCAAGTTAGATTACTCTTGATATTTGATTAAATCAATTGATTAAGTTTCATAAAATTAATTTAATCCATGAATAACTAAAAATTGGATGAATCTAGACTCAAGGATGAAGGAGAAAATAAAATGTGGAGGTTGGCTTGTTGGTGGGATAACAAGTAGCTTTTCCTAGCTAGTCTTACTTCCATTAGTTTGGTTTATTTTTATAAAGCCCAAAATTGACTAATAATTATATTTAGGAGTGGATTTAAATAAAATAATTCCATCTATATATCATAGTATATGTCACTTTGTATATTTTCCACTGTAATTAGAGCGTCTATGTGTGGGAATGTTCCTAGCCTATGTGGATGCACATTTTTTGGTAGTTTTATCCAAGGATGTCAGAATGAATGTGTCAAGTGATGTTAAAGCTACAAGTTGGTTTAAATTTTCATACGTGTTTGTGTAAGTGGATTTTTTAGCTCATATTTTGTGAATTAGTGTATTGTGAAATGAAATATGGAAATGGAAAGAGAAAATTTTTTTAATATGAAAATAAATGAATGATTTTCAAATGAGAAAATAAATTTTGAAACTACCATTTACTAAAAATTTGAAAAAGGAATGAAATTATGAAATAAACTAATTAACTTATTTTATTATTTTTAAAATAAAAATAAAACTAAATAATATGTTGTATATACACAACTAAAATCTTTTTTGTATTTTTCCAATTATTTATGCATGTAAATTAAACTAACCTAAATTTTGGAAATGAAAAACTAATTTAAAAAGAATTATGAATGAAATGCAAAGCTCAAAACTAGTGAAATTGAATCAAAATGCACACATGTATTGTTTTTGTAATGTTTTGAATGAAATGATAAGTTGAAATAGCCTAATGGTTGAAAAACAAACTTCCTTTTAATGAATTTTAGATCTAATATGTAAATGAAACTAGCTAAATTACTAGGAATGAACATCTAATAATGTATTTATAATTTTAAATGTTTTATGATTGCAAATGTATCATAAAATGGGTTAATTATATGTTGATAATTATTTTTATTATTATATTTGATGGACCTATGTGACCTAAAAGTGAAAATCATTTAGTCATACAGGGCTGAGTGTAAATTAATTTTTTGGCTACAATAAATGTTTTGACTTTTTTAAAACCTATGTTATAGTTTATTTAATTAAATATTAGATCCATTTTTTATCACTACAATTCCTATGCTAGTATGGGATTCCATAAAAATCATTTGGTGGAAGCATTGTCTAATTTATGTGGGGTGCAATTGGCTAAGGATTTAGGTATTAATAGACAATTGATTGAGGGTGATTCCCTCAATATGGTAAATTACCTAAAAAATATAAATAAGGAAAGATGGAGTATCAGTAATATCATTAAATAAATTTCAAATTTTGGTAATTACTTTCAAAATTTTAGATTCTAGCATGTGTATAGAGAAGGAAATTAGGTTGTCAATTGATTTTCTACTAGGGGAGTGGTTTCCCCTTTCTTCAAGATTTGGCTCAATAGAGAGTATTTTCATAATGGCATTAATGATACTTATTAGTAGAGAGATTTAATGTAATCATCATTACAATTGTTTTGTAATATTTAAGGTTTGATGTTACTAAGAATCCCATTATTAAGGTGTGTGTTAGGGTGAAGGGTGTTAATAATATCTTGGATTTAAGTGGTGGTAGCATGTGTTAGGTAAATAATGATCTATTATTTAGTATAATAATTATAATATGTATCAAGGATTTGGATTTAGAATCATGGGTGGCATGACTTCATTGTGTCTTTTTTGTGCATGGTGCTCATCTTATTTATAGCCCCACTATCAATAGTAAGATTTATATTTTCATCAAGATGGGATGGAATTTATAGATATTTGAGATTATGTTGTCTAAGGATCTATGATATAATTTGAAAGTATGGGAGATTCTCCATACTAGTGGTCTTGAAAGTTTTATTGATATGATTGATGACTTTGATCAACATTTATCCAATAAATTCACTGCTATTAAGAATGAGTGGATGGTGAGATCAAGAGAATGTCTATGGAGATTTATGAGTGTTTGATTGCCAAAGTTATTATCTTGAAGGTTGAGGATACAAATTATATTGAATAAATGATGGATTTCAAGACAAATAAGGAGGATTTTTTGATGGAAAACAAGAAATTGACTATTTACCATATTTTACAAAGCCTTAGGATGAAGTTGGTAAGAAGATTATGAGGTAAGTTACCCTTGAAGTAAGGTATATCATTGTTTACTATTATCACCTTCCTATTTTAAATTAATTCATACATCAATTTCCTATCATTATTACTTTTTATATTTTGCATTTAGTATAAAATTTAGTGGTGGACATGAAGAAGGGTGAAAATAAATTGTCACTACATAAGATAGTAATTTTATTAATCTACAAGCATTTCAAATCCATTAACTCTACTCCTCCCCATAATCCTAATATAAACAAGGTCCAATACAAGGTTATGGTGGGATTCAAAATGAATATGATAAGGAATACTAATCTAAATAGAGGATAGATAATTTGGTAGAGTAGGGTAGGGTTTCTATTGGGCAAGATATTAAGATTGAAATACCTAGTGAGCTCAAGGAGAATATTTTGGATGTTTGGGTGGATAGGTAAGATAAACATAATAAAATAAAACCATCTAATCAAACTATAGAGAATAATAATTTGGGGGAGACCAAGGATAGAATTTAGGATGTCATTAAAGGTCTATAACTTCTTAATGAAGGAGGAGTGGATACTATGGTCAATGCTAATAAGGCTGACTATTCTAAATGTAAGGAAAAGATTCAATTGTAGATTGATACTTTTGTGGATAATAATATGTTTTAGGGAATTTGGTTCAAATTGGAGAGGAGGTTTCATTTGAAAATGATTTACTTTGGTGTTTTATGAAGGATCACACTAGGCTTAAGGATGTAGTGAAATATAGCAACCATGTTGGTGATATTTATAATATTAAGGCTGAATTATTAGAGATTAATATGTAGATCAAAAATATTAAAAATAAAGTTGATAATATTGAGAAGTAAAATGAGACTCTCAAATAGAATATCATATTCCTTGTGGACTTTAGTCATGTAGCTATGAAAAATTTCATGTAAAGTATGGAGGGACTAAGGTTTCTTATCATTAGGATAAAGGAAGAAGAGAACACTGGTAGATTTGATAAGAAGGTGAAGGGTCTAGCTATGGAGAAAGATTTTGATCGTTAGATCCTTCATAACATGGAAATTACTATCAATAATATGACAAAGAATTAGGTTGAAGTTCTCAATCAGTGGAAGTGTCCTTGGTGCTATGTTACTCATGATGTTATTTTATTATTTTAGTTTAGTTTAGTTTCCTTTTCTTTTCAACAAACATGATTGTTTTATCTAGTTTGTATGACCATTCACGTGTGCTTATTTTAATGGGTGGGACCCCTTTTTAAAACCCATTTTTACCAATAATTATAACAAGTAATAAACAATATTTGTTAGTGAAAAATTGAAATAAATATGTTTGAATAAATAACATGTAACTATGGGATATGAAAGTCAAGATTATTATATGTGTATAACAATAAAAATATGAATTTTATAGATGAAAAGATAAGTCTAAGAACTAAATCACTTGATGATAGAAGTGAATAAATGACACCTTGGAGTATTTTATACAATGTGGTATTTAAACAACTTTTATCTTATGAGTAAATCACTACTTCAAAGGGATCTACATATATGAGGGAAGAAACAAAATAATTCCATGAATGTTTCCTCAACACAAGAGGCACAAAAGCAATAGATTATAATAATTACAACACATTCACACATAATCTATGAATAAATATTAAGAAATACAAATTAATTAAAATCAATTAAAGGTTATAGGAATTTTTAAAAAAAGACAATACACACATATAAGTAAAAAAAAAAAACTATGGAAATTTATGTAGGAAGAAGAATAAGTAATGACAATTATGGATAAATATTTTTAGAGAGTAAATTCAATTCCAAAGTTTTAGTTATTAATATTATGTACATGAAAAAATGTTCTCACTTTTTATATACTAAAAAATAAATCTACTATAAACAAAATACATGGGAAAAAAATAAACCCCCAACTTGTCAAGTGTAGATGATAGATTGGAAGTGTGTTTTTGGCTATAGAGGTGTAAATACTCGTGATTATATTTAATTTTTCTTAGTAATGAACCAAGGATATTTTATTCAACAATGGGAATGTAGGATAATGAATCTATAATAATAAATTGTATCAGTGTTATGATTGGCTCTCATAGATGACATAATCTAGGTTATTCATTCCTAATTTTTTCACTACAATTTACAATAATGGTTAAATTAAATTGTAGTAGGTTTGTATATGAGATTAAATAAAAAATTAGAGTGAAGAATATAGATACATTATCTTCCTCCAAGTATTTAAACAAACTCTAATTAATCAATCTTCCCAATGCATATTTTGTAATATTCTAATTCTAAAATTCATCATAAACCTGATTAATTATAAATAATGTGGTATTTGGGATAAGTGGGAGTTCACTAACATTGATTGGGAGTTATCTAAGACTAATTGGGAAATAACTAATATTGATTTGGAACTAGTTGGGTTGAAAGGGAGTTAACTGGGATGAAAAATAAAAATAGGATAAGCTAACAACTAAAAACATTGTGACAAACTCATTTTATTGGTTACATGAATAGTCACAACAAGGTGGATAAGCCATAACTTTAGTTAGGGTTATGATTTTGAAACTACCATGGTGATTTCACAATTACAATATAGGTTTTTATGTTTACCATGAGACTTCAAGGTTTAAAAGGTTTAGAGTCATATTTTAAAAATTTGACACTTAGGGAAGTTTTGGAAAGGAAAAAAGGGTAAATAATCAAGGAGATAGATCTAAACATGTAATTATCTATAGAGGTCCTTGTAATATCATCAGATATATATTTTAAATGTTGTAATGTGAAACATTTATGTGTATAAAACACTAATATTTTAAACCTAATTTAGATTGTACAAATCCTATTAGGATAGTGGCTATTATGATAATTTGGAGAGATAAATATATGTCATTTGATCATACATATGGATGTAAAATACTCAAACTAATTGTAATGAATTGATAAAACATATGCTAAACATAATAAGCACAATAAAAGGATGGTATTTAGCTTTTAGTTTTGACTATATAACTAATATTATGTTATGAAAGTGGAAATTAAATTAAATAAGGACTGATCCATATGGTTTTGGATTTATACTTCTATCTCTATAGTGTGAGTTTTGTTGATCTAATTCAATGTATAATCTTAATATAAACATGTTTCCATCAATAAAGACCTACATGAAAATGAGTAAATGTGACCTTAGATCACTTTCACCTATGTATTTATGATGTGTGTGTGAGAGAGAGACCTTGAACCTTTATGATTCACATAACTCCATAAATTGGTCTTCTTCTCCTTGTAACACTAGGTGTGACTATGACCATTAGAACCCTACAAAAATTAATAAAGTATAATAATATGAGTTAATCCAAATCTCCAACATCTCATGATTAACCTCTACATAGGTATATAATACTCAGAGGGAAATCAAGGCACATGTAGTTCTTCAACATAATGTGATTGTGAAAACATGATCCTTCACTATATGTGTAAAACTAATTATTTAGATTTGACACTTCACAATTTTTTATTGGAATTGGATTTAGTGTGGTTCAAACTTGGATTTTGACTAATTTTAGTGATATATTCTTAATTTGGGATGAAAATTGAAGATTTTCTCAATGTGCAATAGTGTATAGATGTGTACTTAATAAGTTCTCAATCCATTTTAAATGAAACCTTGATTTGATTAAATATGAGTCCAATTGGTAATTTAGCATATTACATACATGCTAGGAAAATGTGACAACCCTAATAAAAAAATTTACTTAAAAAATTAACCATTATTAGGAGAGGGTCAATTCCAACTAGATTAGGTCAGTACCAATTAATGATATTAATGGGACCGACCTATGTATACATGCATTTAAGTAAAGGTCTGGAGATGTTTTTACATGATAATTAGTAAGTTTGAAACACACAATGATATCATGGTGTGTAATATTAGAACAAGTGTGTCAACTCATAATATAACATGTAAGTGTGAAACAATGGTGGATCCTGACTATGTTTATTTTCTCAATTTATGAATGTTAAATGTGTGTCAAACTTGTCATTATCAATTACTAAATACAATATTTTAGTATCTACAAATGTCTCACTTTTTTTTATAACAATGGAATTTTAAGAGTAAAAGGATAAAATTTACTTGTGTACAACACACTTTTTATTTGATAAGGATATCCAATTGTTCATGATACTCAATATAAAAACTTGGAATCATTAGATTGAAAAATTTAATTTGAAATTATTTTTTTAAAATTTTAATAGAAAATGAAAGGAGTAAACCTATGTGTTGGTGAAAATTCATTTTTCCCTTGTAATTTGTTAGAGATGATGCTTCCTTATTGAATAATTAGATAAAATTTTGCTTCCTTAATGAAGTACATGGATATTTTGAGTTATTTTTCCATAAAATTTTGAAACTATGGAGGCTCTTGTTGTTGGAAAATATGTCCCAAAACTCATGAATCTTTGTAAAACTATGCGATGTACTAAACCAAATAAACATGAAACTAAATATGGAACCACATAATGGATTCACTCATATAAATTGAATCAACCATTATAGAGGGATTATATATTCAATTATATATTTTCTCTCAAGTTTAGTCAATTTCACTGCATGTAAAATATAACGCATGATTTTAAATGAATGAACAAAGCTCATTCCCCATCATGTATACAATTTTTATTTTCTTGTTTTTCTCAAGTTCAATCTATGTATAATAAATGAATGTTATAAATATAATTAACAATGTTCATTCCCCTATCATTAATACACATATGATAAGTGTGAATTAAAATTAAAACCATTTTCCATTCAACTATAAAATATTTTTTTTAATGTATTTTCAAGAACTTGTTGATGTTTCTAAATGTACCACAAGTTCTCTTCAGTGTTGATGAACACTTCTCATTTTAGGATTTGAAAAATCTAAGGCACGAGTTATAGTTTGTGATAATTCGGTGATGTCTATGGTGGAATAGAAGTATAGTATGAGAACTATCCATAATATTTATTTAAGTTTGTGGTTGGGAGCCACTAGAGTCTAAATTTTTGTAATATTTTAAGTGGGAAGATTAATATAAATGGATATTAATAAATATATTTAAACTAGATGAATTCTGATAAAAAAAAGATGAAAAAGGAAGGGTAAGGCAAAAAAGGGGAAAGGTGTGATTGCAAATTTTCATCTCAAAGATTATGACAAAATTATAATTATTTTGAGCACACATGAACCAATTTATGATATAAAATAGCATGAACTTAGCTTACATCACAAATCAAGTGAAATTTAGAGGAAATGTATAAACCATAAGTAAGAACCAAGTTTACTTTAAATGTTTACTACTATGGTCTGAATAGCCTAAGTACATCCAAATGTAGACAAAAATAAAATGAAGTTCTTGAGATATATATAATTAATCTAGCATTAGCACAAATCAATATCCCTATGATAGAGAATATGACTCAAAATATGGATAATCATTCAAATTCAAGATGACAATATGTAATTGAGAAACATCATGGATAGTTAACAAACTATATAGGTAATCTTCTCAGAATTCCTTAGTTATATTAAATTCTCTTGGTATACAATTGCTCAAAAATTTCTCTCCCTTACAAAATGGTAATCCCTACCTATTTATAGGAAACATAGGTAGTTCACCGGTTAACCTTCTCAAAATATCAATATGAAAGATAAGGACAATTATCCTTAATAAAAAGACACAATGTGAGAGGCTTTCATGCCAATTTTGATAAGAATAAGTATATGCTAATAGACAAATATATATTTTACAAAAATAATATTCCTTTATGCTACACTGGTGGGGCCCTTAGGTTACTATATGAGGATGTTTTTTTCCTTAGTGTATTATTCATTGATGATTTCAAAATCTATGGTAGGATTCATCAAACAATCCTCTTCTTGATTTGCCAATGTGTCAAATTCCTTGTCATTCTTGGTCTTGAGTTCCTAAATGCCTTGGGCTTATACAATTTATCTTCCAAATGTGATGATGATACCAAGGAACTTCTAATTGTCCTTGATATCCTAGCCTTTATTGTATTTGATGATTTGGATATATTGATTAATCCTCTACCTAAACTCCTCTTCTTTTATTAGGCCTATGGCATTGGTCCTAGATGGTCTTCCCAATGGGTCCTTCAAGAGATCTTCCATCCTTGCCATCAATATTTTTTCCTCCTATAAAAGGTTGATAACATTGTCATACTAGTTGCTTAGGTCTAATATCATGTCTTTCATGACACCCAGGATGGCATACAAGTGTTTTGACTTGATGATCTTGATGCCTTGCACTTAATTGGTATTATGGATATTGATCAATTCAACTGCCTAATCTCTAGAGATTTTTCACTAAGTAATTAATATATTTTCCTTTTCAAGTTTATGATCCAAGATAACTGATCTAAATTTCAAGGCCTTCAACCCTTTGAAAGTGTCAAAAAAGGACTTATTTAGAAATGTTACTATATCTTTAGGGATTAAAAGTAGGACTTGGGCTTCCAAATCTTGATTTTATTTCTCTAAGTTGGTGATCCTTTGTTTCATTCCTTGGATTCTATCCAAGGTCATTGTTGATTGTGCCACCACTCAAATGGCCACATCCTACTAATGGATGGGATGCTCTCTTGTTTCCTATCCTTGAATAGGATTTAACACCACAAAAGGTTCCACCTTTTGAAAGGTGAACTCCTTGGTGCCAATGGTGGCCTTATTTTTCACTATTCTCTCAAAACTTGATGTGTCTAGATTGAATTAGACCTTTATGTTATACTCCTTGAATTATGGTTTCTCGATACATTCTAAATTTGAACTCTCAAAGGCCCCTAGGGTGTCAATCTCCTAGCTCTCTTTGTTATGAAGGATTTGGATCCTTCTCTTTGCTTATCTATTTATAATGCCTTGGATCCATGGCTTGACATTATCTTACATATCTACACAAAATCATTTTAAGGATAATGATGGAGAGAGAGATGGGATTTATTGTAATTTCCCATAAACAAACTAGTCAAGAATGGCTGGTCCATAAATAGGGTTCTCATTACTGAAGAGGTTAACTTCACTAGTAAGGTGAGTGAAGGTCAACCTAGGCTTCTCTTTAGGTTCTAAGGGAACTGAGACCAATTTTGATTGTTTATTTCTTGCATCTAGTGGGGTCAAATCCTTATTTACTATATCATAGGGATCCTCCTCCCTATCAGAACCATAGGTAACTACAATGTTAATAAGGGCACTCTCCATTATTTCCCCTACCTATAGGATAATCATGCTAATGATTTCCACTAGGGAAAGAGGCCTCTATGGGGATGTGTGGGGTTGAGGACCCTCACCAAGTTTATTTTCTATCATTAGCTCTTCAAACATAATGTTGCCCTTTCTTTTTATATCCTCAAGTTGCCCAACCTAGGATTGCGTTTTCAATTCTACTCATTGAGGCTCAGAAGATTATCCTCCAATAGGTGATTACTAATGAGTAGTCTTGGATGGTATTAAAAATGAGTGATAATTCAAGGGATGAAATTTCCATCTCTCTCTTGAGGGTTTATTTTCTTTGACCAACCTATGCTCTAACTGGATATTATAGCCTTTGATCTTAAATAAGACCTCTTCAAAGTTCTTTGCCCTCATATAGATACCATCTCCTATACCTGGTTGATATTTGTATTAAATATTTGGGAAATTTTTATCTTAGATTTGGTTGTTCACTCTATTATTGGGGTCCCACATCTTAAAGTCATCTACCTGGAAATCAAAATAATTTTTGTAGATCACCATAATTTCTAGTTGCTTCCAATCCTTAATCATAATATTGGTAATGTCCAATAGAAAGGTGTGGACTTGAGCCTTTTTATTTTCCTTACTTTTCCAATCCACACCATGGATGATTTAATAGGAAATCTCTTGTTATAAAATTTTACTAAGGACATGAATGGGCAATTAATAGGGTTGAATCATGATTCATTCTATTCTTATCATAATGCAATCTAAATAGAACCAAACATTCCCTATGGCTTCTAATTGCCTTTTGATTAGAGGGTGGAGTATTGGCATAGGAACACCAGTGATTACCTCATAGATAGTTTGGAAAAAACCATCATAGATAAATTGTATGTGGTTCTTGTATTTGAATATATGCAATTTAGAGTAGTGATGAGAAATAGTGGTTTTGCTATCAGGAGACCAATTTTGGATGCTAGGGAAGGCTACAGAGGCCAAGAGTGAATATAAGAGATATAAAATCATATTAAATTATTTGGAGGTCATTATCTTAATGGCTATGAATTTTTTGGCCAAGAAAAAGCTTATTAGGTCTCTAATGGGATGGGTTAAGTTCCATTCCAACATGCAGTGAGCATAAAATACCCATACCTTGCTTACAGAAGAAGTGGATGGGCCACCAAAGGCTCAATTTATTAATTTCATAGCTATCCTAATTCCTTACCTAAATTGGACAATAGGAATCTCACCATTAGGGGACCTAAAAATATGGGATCTTTGGATTAGTCAGGGTAAAAGGACTGAATCTAGGTCTTGGGCATTTTCCCACTCTCTCAAGGATGGGAGATCAACATGAGGTAAAGGGAGATTATAATAGGTTTTTAAGGCCATATTTTTTATTCATGAAACCTTATTAGTGCTTACCTCTTGAATTATACATTCTTTATTTATCCTAAAATGAACAAAAATGGGAGCAAGGAGGTTGATATAATGCATTACCTTTGGTTTGGTTATGGCATGGTAAAGGCCTACCAACTGAATTAAGACTAGGTCATTATATCTATAATGTAAAGAGGCATTCCTATTTTCCTCCTAAGAAATTGGTAGTAATTCCTCCACAAGGAAGAATAAATCAAACCAATTCTTGATTCCATGCACATTTAAGGCTGTCAGGTCCATCTCTATGTCTTTGAATATCCTCCCTTCACTGTCTAAAGTTATATAAATTTCCACTTCCATTTTCATTTTTTTCCTACCTATTGCCATTGATGGTATTAAACAAATTTTTCATGGTCTCTAAGGATTTTTCACAAGCACCTACCTCTTGAGATTCAGTCACACTTATCCTGGTTATGTCCAATTGAACTAACTTAGACCTCCTTTTAAAGATAGTTTAGGTATTGCCCTGAGCTTTAATGGAGAAATATCTAGGATTTAACTCTAAACATGATTTATATTTTATGGGGATCTCTCCCATTTCTCTTTTTTGATTTCAATATAAGGAGATCATTTGATTCAAATATTCTAGGCTTATGTGCAATCTAAGTGACCTAGTTCTATATCTTTTGTGGTAATTTTCATACTTACCACATTAGGCACTAGTATTTAGCTTTTAAATACCTTTTTATTTTATTTCTAAAACCTAAATCCAAGCCCTTATATTTAATTGGTCCCTTTGATCCTTAAGTTCATGGTTATACCATGTGTTGAGATCACAATGTCTTTGAAAAGCCTTCAAGATTGATGCACCACTAGATGGAGATTGGTAAACAAGCTATCATTATTAGATCCTGGATGAACCCAAACCATTAAATTCATGATTCTTAGGGTGTACATTGGCTAGGTGACAAGCTCGTGAAGCCTTTGAAAATTCTTAGGGATTGACACACCATTAGATGGAGATTGATGAGCAAGTGATCATCGTCAGATCTACAAAGAGCACAAAAGATAATCATTAGACCCATAAATATAAATACCCAGGGTAAACCATTAAGGCTAAGTCCAAGACTAAGCATCGAGGCCTTAATATTAATATTTTATCCCAAGTTAGGTGACCTTTAGAAAGAAATTTATAAAATAAGCCATTTAAACCCATAGCAAAATATACACGAATGGGAAAAAAGGGATAGAAAGAGGCTTAGGCCATATTTAAAACATGTTATAAGCTTTTTATCAGTACTTTTATTAATTTTTTCCCACTGATTTAACTTCCATCAAATTTGAATGTAAACTTTGAGTGTTTCTTGTTTAGGAACCCTATCTTCTTCCATGAAACCTGTGCTTAATCATCCAAAGATAATTGTTAGTAAGGTTAGTTTATAAATCATATTTAAAACTTGAAAAGACTCATCCCTTCTTAGGGAGATGATCTTTAGATTCTAACAAGAGTAACCCTATGTAAAACTAGACTAGAATGCAGAGATTATAAAATGCTTACAAGGGTCCCCATTTGCAAAGTGGAAAAGAAGGGGGATGTTAGTCCCAATAATAAAACAAATATATTACCTCATGAATATGAAAGTGTGTATATGTGCATAAACTATTATCATTCCCAATAATTTTTTATAAATAGATATATAATTATATGCATATATATAATAAATCTCAGAACATGTATCTAAAATGTATGCATGTGGAAAACTTTAATTTGTGTTCCAATAAATTGTGTGCATATGAAAATGCATATGCACCCAAGTGTGTACGAATTTGTGGTTAATTTTTTTTAATCTAAGTGCATATGTATGTCATATGACCTTATAATATATATCAGTGTGATAATAAGTATCATGTAACTTAACCATATGACATTTGAACAACTATGAATCTATGAAATTTATACTCTAATATAATTTTATGGTCATGAAAGTTAATGCATTTTAAGTCACTTTTCCCAAAATAAGAGTTAACTTTATCATGTCATGTATAATGATAGCATCATGTATTATCATGTGAAAATGTGGAGAGTATGTCATCATATTAATGCATATGTCAATAAAGGCATTCATGTAATAAATGTAATGCATGGCATATAAGTTTAATGTCTAGATCAATGCATCATTGAAACACAAAATAGTAGCATCACTAAACAAGACTATGCATTAAAAGTGTATGACATAGATCATGCCACCATTCAATGTCAACAAGCTAAAAAGTGAAACAATTTCAAGTGTTAGTGTCACACACAAGGCCAAGGTCACATATAAGGATAATGAAAATGTTGTAAAAAATAAGGCCATGGGTCACATACAAGGGCATATAAATATGTCACAATCAAGGGACATCAAACATGCCACAAAAAATAAGGGCAAGTTCCACATATAAGGGGCATAAATATTTAAAAAATAAATCCAAAGTGTCACACATAATAGACAAGAAAAATTATCCTATGATGTAAGAGAGTAAAAAAACCTAAACCTAAGGAGCAAAGGAGTGGAGGAGTGGAATATATTTGAAATTGGTTTTTTCCTACCTGGTTGGGCCCCCTGAGTGCGACAGGTGGGACCACAAATCCAATGGAGGTCACTGTGGGTGGCAGTACCTTTGGGGATCTATCTAAGAATCTATTAGTGGATAGTCCATCCAATGGATGGAAGAAGGCACTCATAGGTGAAAAGACGTGTCCATTAAAAGGCATGTCGAGCCTCCTTATTCTCTCGGAGGGCAAGGCATTGAGTATCCTAGACAATCTGGTGGAGGAAATAGTGGCATCCATGGACATTACGCTAGTTGGTAAGTTTTTTTCTTTCCATCCTAATACCAAAATGCTTAGAAAATGGATTTTGTCTAGGTGGAAAGTCAAAGGTAGTGTTTCAATCATAGCCATGGCTAGAGGTCTATTCCTTTTTAGATTTACTAGTAGGGAGGACATGATTTATACCCTTGCTAGAGGTCCCTCACTGTATGGGCCACATTCTCTAGCCTTATGCTCATGGAAACTAGGATTTGATCCTAACTCAGACTCAATAAGATAGCACCTACTTGGGTAAGACTACCAGGATTCCCTTTGGAATTCTGGGATGAATTTTTTTTCACAGCCATTGGCAATTCTATTGGTCAATATGTCACCTCAGATCATATAACTAGAACTAAGTCTAGATGTGTGTATGATAGACTCTGTGTAAATGTTGAAATAAATAAGACTCTCCCTACGTCCATTGAGATAAACACTAAGTATGAAACGTGGACTCAGCTAATTACTTATGAGAATGCTACCACTTTCTATCAAATATGTAAGAGGAAGGGACATCTAATGACATAATGCAAAGTGAAGCAAAGGGGGATGAAAGAGGATTCCCAGAATGTAGAGGAGGAGCAAGTGAACAACAAGTAGGAAATAGAGAATAATGTGGAAATTCTTGACAATACAGGAAAAGGAGAGGAGGGGAAGGGAAAGGAGGCTAGCCCTAGCAATGAAGGTGAAGTTGTCCCAAAGGAAAATATAGGATTAGATGATAGTCAAAAGGCTACATAAGAAGGAGAGGAGGAGAAGAGAAAGGAGGATATCATCAGTAATGAGGGAAAAGAGGTCCCAAAGGAGAATATAGTATCTAATGACAGTCACAAGGCCACATTTAACACAGTCTACACTTTAGAAAAATAGACTAATAAGTTTAAGTAAGGGGTAGGAGGGAACCTTTTTCTAAAGGAAGTCAATGAAGATGACTAAGTTTCAAGGATTGGACAGGAAGAAGTAACACTTGAAAGTCACACTCAATGAGTACCAAATCCACAGTCAAATACAGACATTTTCCATGCTCTGGAAGATGGAGGTCAGTTAGGAAACTACTTGGCAATAGGGGAAGTAGGACAAGATGGCAACAATGAATAGGAAGAATGGGTTGCCCCAAAGAAAAAGATCTAGAAAGGTAAAAAATATGTAGATGTTGGTACTGAGCCCAAACAAGGGAGGCCAACCCTAAGGGAAACAAGACAAAGAGAGATTGCTAGGGAGATTGCCAGTGGAAAATAGAAAACACTAGAGTCCTAACCCTCCAAACTCTCTAAATGAGAATATTATCATGGAATTTGAGGAGCTTTAACAGTCCCTCAAAGTAGTTTGAGGTTAAAAACTGCATTTTAGATAATAAACTAGATATTCTTTTACTCCAAGAAGTCAAGATGAAAGAGGAGAATTTTGTGAAAATTGTTGACTATATATGGCCTAAGGTGGCTTTTTGTATTAGTCATGTAGAAGGGGATTCAAGAGGGATTTTCACTATGTGGAATAGTGCTAAAATCCAAGGATCTCTTATGGCCCATAATAAGCACTTTTTGATTACCAATTTTTCCATGAATTCCTTGAACTGGACATTGGTAAATGTTTATGCACTGAATAACATAGCTTTGAGACATAAATTATGGATAGATTTGAGTAGCTATAGGAATAATTCTCAAAATTCTAAATGGATGTTAGCCAGATATTTTAACACATCTTTATACCCTTCTGAAAATTAGGGTCGAATTATTGATTACTCGGACAACATGTTTGACTTTGCTAAATTCATCAATGATTGGGGATTATTGGACATAGAGCTGCAGAAGCAAAATTTTACTTGGACCAATAGAAGAAGAGGAGATAAAATGATTCAAGTTAAATTAGATAGATTTTTGATATCAAGCAACTAGAATGATTATCAGAATATGCAGGTGCAGGCTCTATCTAGAACCATGTCCGACCACTACGCGATTATCCTCAATTAGAGAGATCAGGGACATCACGGACCTTTTCCATTCCATTTTGAAGCTATGTGGATTAAACACAAAGTTTTTAGACAAATGGTGGCTCAATGGTGGAATATTCCCATTCAAGGTACTCCCATGTTTAGAATAGTCAAGAAACTCCAGCACATTAAACAAGAAGTTTATGGCTAGAATAGATATAGTTTTGGTCAGGTTTTCTAGCAGAAGAAAAATATATTGGGAAAACTCAAGGCTATTAAACAATTGATTGATCAAGGGGATGAATCTGAGGGCACCTTAAAAGAAGAGAATAGCCTGTCTTTAGAATGAAAGAATCTGATGGAAAGGGAAGAGGTTTTTTGGAAACAAAAATCCTGTGTTCAATGGCTTAAAGAGGGTTATAAGAACACTGCTTTTTTCATCTCTCAGCTATGAAACATAAAAAAGCCAACACAATAACTAAGCTTGTCTTAGATAATGGAGACATTATTACTGAGGATAACGAAATAGGGGAGCAAGCCAGGGTGTTCTTTCAGAACTTGCTTATGAAAGAAAATAATAATGATAGAATTGATAGATCTATGAGTCAATTCATTGATAAAATCCCCTATTTGATAATAGAAGAAGACAATATGGAAATGTTAAACCTTGTATCTAATGAAGTACATGTTGTTTTATTCTCCATGGGCACTTTTAAAGCCCTGGGTCCTGATGGCTTTCCTCTTATATTCTTTTAGGAATATTGGGAGATTGTTGGAGCAGACCTCACGATGGCAGTTCAAGATTTTTTCAGATCTAGAATTTTTTTGAAACAAGTCAATAATACCTTCATTGTACTTGTTCCTAAAAAATATCAACCTTTACACCTTTCTGATTTCAGACCCATTAGCTTATGCAACACTGTGTATAAGATATGTACTAAATTGTTGGTTATGAGAATTCAATCCTTGCTTGACAAAATTATTTCTCCTACTCAAAAAGGTTTCATCCCAGGCAGATAGATTCTTGATGCTATGATCACGACACATGAGACTATCCACTCCATGGATAAGAGCAGAATCCCTAGGATGGCCCTCAAGCTTGATATATCCAAAGCTTATGATAGAGTCTCATGGACTTTTCTATTCCAAGTGATTAGAAAATTTGGGTTTAATGATAAATTATCTTGCTTATTATGGAATGTGGTCTCTTCTGCTAAATTCTCAGTGCTAGTTAATGGTGTTCCTAGAGGGTTTTCCTCCTCCTTGAGAGGAATTCATCAGGGAGACCCTCTTTCCCCATACCTATTCATCATTATGGTTGAGGCATTGGGAAGATACATACAAGCTGATATAGTTTCAAAAAAGCTAGTAGGCATCAAACCTACCTCTTCCCTTCATCTTATGGTTATACAATAATTTGTGGATGATACCATCTTATTTGACATCTCATCAGTGATCGAAGCTAGAAGATGGAAGAATATAGTTAATGATTATGCCAGAGACTCGGGACAAAGAATAAATTTCTAGAAAAGTAATGTGTACTTCTTCAACACTCCCAATGAACTTAGACATATAATCATTGATATCTTAGATTGTGCTGAGGCTGATCTACTAGCTACCTACCTAGGTCTCCCATTCTTAGTCAAAGAGGTATCTTCAAGTTTTTGGAATGGTATTGTGGAACGTACACAGAGGAAACTTCTTGGGTGGAAGGGGAAACTACTCAGCAGTGCTGCTAAGCTGCAACTTCTTCGAACATCCTTGTAAGGTATTCCTACTTACTTCATGTCTCTTTTTAAAATTCCTACGTATTTTGATGAAAAGCTGGAATAGATCCAAAGGAAATTTTTATGGATGGGAGTGGAAGACAAATAGAGAATGTCTTTAGTCAGATGGGAAAAAGTGTGTCTCCCAAAATCTCATGGTGGACTTAATATAAGATCCATAAGGAAAATGAATAAAGCCCTCCTCTAAAAAGTTAGTTGGAATCTGATTCACAATAACAGTGAGTGGGGGGAAATAACGTATGCCAAATACATGCATAACATTGATGATTCCAACTTTCTTCAATAGGTGGGATTACCCTAGGGCTCTATGATATGGAATAAAATGCTAAAAAGTAGAAGTCTTCTCAAACAAGGAATTAGGTGGAAGCTTGGAAATGGTTGGCAGATTATATTCTGGGAGGATAATTGGTTAAGGTTCAAGCCTCTCATCTCCCAAGGAAACTATGGAGAATTATAGACTTGACTACTCAGTTCTTTGGTGATAGGGTTAGTGATTATATGGAAAATAATAATGGGATAAGGAGCTAGAAAAACCTTTTGGATTGCTGTGTGCAAAGGCCTAAGCTTATCCCAAGAATTTGAGAGATCCAATAATGTGTTCAAGATATTAGAATCTGACTCTTCCCTTGGGAGGATGAATAATACTAGTGGCTAGATAAGAATGGATCATTCTCTATCAAATCTACCTATCATTTGCTTACTCCTGAAGCTCAGAATAAGGAGGTATGGAAAAAGGTTTGACATCATTAACTCATTCCAAAGATTAACTTGTTTTGGTGGACTGCTACCCATAACAAAATCCTTACTCAGGACAACCTTCAAAAGTGGGGGTTTACTTTGGTCAACAGATGTTTTCTATGTGGTTCTAGAGAGGAATCAGTTTCACACCTATTCATACACTATGAGTTTACCTAGGATTTATGGGGCACTATACTTAACAACTTTGGCATTGAATGGGTTTGCAATTCTAACCTTAAAGAAGTAATTTTCAGCTAGAACTCAACCTTCACACATCCCTAGATTAAGGAATAATGGAAGCAAGCTCTGCCATGTTTGAGCTAGACTTTATGGAAAGAGCAAAATTATAGAATTTTTAGGGACACTGCTAGAAATACTGCTCAGGTGTTTAACTCCTTTTCTAGGACCATCTTGGAAAGTGTTACAACATCTCATATTAGTGTTGTGGAGAAACCCCTATCTCAATTTGAAAGTCAAATTGTTACCAAATGGAAGGTTTTAAACCTTATCCTTGGGCATGATAATTCCAAAATTATTTAGAGACTTCATACTAAATGGATACCACCTAAACCCAATTGGATGAAACTCAATTTTGATGGGGCATCCAAGTTGAGTGGTAAAGCTAGTGGAGGAGGAATAATAAGGAATGAAAAACAAGGGATGTTTGTTGTCTATGATGGTTACATTGATTGCTAGAGCAATAACTATGTTGAAGCTATGGCTTTACATTGGGGATTAAAGTTAGTTATATCCCTTGGAATTAGAAATTTGAATATTCAGGGAGATTCTAAGTTGTTCATAGATGCCGTTAATAAAGCATCTAACATTGGCATCCAGCTAAAAGACATCATTACGGACATCCAATTTCTTTTACAAAAGTTTTTTGAAGTTGAGATTACCCACATCTACAAAGAAGGTAACAGGGTCATTGATACTTGTGCCAACCTTGGTCAGCAATTCTCGGGATGGAGGGTATGGTGACAAGGGGCTCATATACTCCTAAACATTAGAGAGATCATTCAGAAGGAGATGACGGAGCATGAATGATGCACATTGATGATGAAGATAGCTTTTGAAGGTAGTTCACATGGAGAAGGCCATTACAGATCATGGAAAATGATAACCTTAGTACTTCCTTGATTGTCATGATTAATTCCTTATATCATGAGGTGGAGGTGCGAGAGCCGCATCATGTAAACCAAGGGGGAATTATTTTCAAGCATGAGAGTAAACATCACCATGGTGGGCCATTTTGTAAAATGAGTGTTCACATCTACATTCAGTGCAAATGGAACTGAAGGATTGTTACTTGGTTAAATCTCAAGGCAGTAATTGGGAATTTCATCATCTAGGTCTGTAATTACAAAATGGGGGGAGATTGTATTTGTACTGAACTAGTGTCTTGCTATGAATTTAAGGACAACCCATTAGTCTGCCATTACTATAAAGAAGGAGGTATCAACCCATACTTAGAAAGGCTGAATGGTTATGATGAAAATTTGTCTGAGTATTTTTCAAGATCTTGGTTGAATAGGAAAGTCACTATGGGGGGTATTAGCTTTGAAATCTCTAAAAAGGTGATTTCAATGGCCATGAAAATGACCATGCAGGGTTTAAAGCTCTAAATGAAATTGGCTAGTCACAAACTATTTTTGGGTGAAGGAGAAGAACTCATCCCGTATTAAGGAGGGTTCGAGCGTGCCAAACTACCAGAGCCATGGGATGGTGTTTGTTTCATTCTTATGAAATAATTCACTCTCGAGGGGTGATATACCAAGTTTTATAACTATCACCTTCCTTTGTTAAATCATTTTAGATGTAATGCTATTATCAGCTTTCCTTTCTACCTTTTGTCCTCATTGGAACACTCTATCCTGAGGGTGAGAGCCAAAAATGGCCAAGAAGTCAGACTTAAAACCTATTCCCCTACACCAAGGGCTTATTTTTTGTCACTACAATTTCCAATGTTCCCTTGAGCCAAACATGAATATCAGAGGTTTTTGGCAATGCAATTTATGATTCTTGGGTTTCTCCTACTCTTACCAAGACCAATGACACCCCTCTCTCCACCCTTGTTATGACCCCTACTAATACTCTGAGCTCCATTACGAGCGAAAAGGGAAGGAAGAGGAAGGTTGATGGAGAAAAAGGAAATTTTGAAGAGACTAAAGAAGGGACCCACAAAAATATAGATGGGGCCATGGGGGGCCAATGTGGCAAACTCCACAGGCCCTCCAAAATTAGTAAGGATGGTTTGCCTTCAAGAGTGCACAGGTCAGGGTGGATTCCTGGAAAACCAGCCCTGAAGATAAGGTTGATTGAGTATTCTAAAAGTACTTCTGATGATGAAACCCAGGATGATGAGTATGAAGAGCTATAAATTCAAGAAATTTTGGAGGACACTAGTGGGAAATAGGCTTCTCGGGTTTTTGAGGTCACTGAAGAGCAGGGTGCTAATTCTAGGGAAGTGTTGATAATAAGGAGAAGATGCATGTTGAAGAAGCTAGTGAGGGTTTGGAAAATGAGAATGATTGGAAAGTAGAAATAGGGGCCTTGAAGGACCGCATTCAAAAGCTTGAAAAGGTCTTCACCAAAGGCCTTTGAGATAATATTCTATTGAATATGACTATGTTAAAAATGGTGAGTAATCGAGGGAATGCTGACAATGCAGATAATGAGAATCTTAAGGATCTTGTTAATTCTATAGTTATGTAGTTTTGTCCTTTTTGAGTATGGTTTTTCCAGTGTTTTGTTTTGCTTCTGACTTTGTTTCTCAGCTATGCCATTGGTTCAGTGTTGGCATCTTTTGTTTGCCAACCTTCCTATCTTTTTTGATTGCATAGGGTTCAGCCCCGGGTTTGCCACCTTAATTAATCAAAAACATAGTATAAAACATATAAATACTAGACTACACCATCTATGTGTATCAATGTGACATAATAGTATAATAACATACCCGTTTAGCGATGTGTAAGATATGAGTAATTAAAAAAAAATTGTAAGTGATATGTATATTTAAAAATGGTAGAAAGGTCATAAATAAATATAATATGTAATAGTTAAACATGTGGAATAAGATTCCCCTAGTATTAACATGGCCATTGGGTAGAGGAAACTCCAACATATATATGTCCATGTGTAACTTGTATGTCCTAAATCACACTCACATACCACTAAATACATGTGTGTATTAAAATAATATGTCATCTATTGAACATGTGATAAATAATATACATAAGTAGTGTAATTTAGTCATCATGTCATGATTAGGTCCTAGTTTTTTATTTTTATATTTTATTAATTTCCTATATATTTAAAATTGATTCTAAGTAGCCATGGTATAAAATATAGTAAAAGGAGGGATACAAACAATAAAAACATTTTTCAAGTCATATTATAGACTAGATGTGATAGCATGGCATTGTGGAGCAAGTGAAAAAAAGTAATATTTTCCATTGTATATTTTTATCACAAAAATATTTCTCAATATCATATATAGAGATAAGAATTTACATGGCCTAATGGATAATAATAAATATATTTTCATGTATATATAAATGTGTTTCTGATCATGTAGGTTCAATGGAATCCATAAAGGATGTGCATTAGTATCATTCTAGGATAAGTGTCATGGATGGTGTAACAAATATAAAAATAAAAAGGAAATGTCCAAGTGAAAAAAAATAAGGGATAGAATAATGGTCAATTAAAATTTATATGACCACATGTATGTAAAAATATAAGAATATAATGGATACAAAATCTAAGAAACTATGTAAAATTGATTAAGTTTATACCAATTGAATAATTTTTCAATGGGATGCCTATGTGTATGGTATGTATTACCAAGTGTATTTCCATGTTTATCAAATTTAGGTTCCTATATTGTATCATCATTAGGACTATCAATAATATTTCTATTTTCATCTTAATTATACTCATCACTACCATCCTAAACCCATTAATTATCATAACCATAATAATCCATGTAGTCATCATATTGAGAAAGAACTAATTTGTGAGGTTTATAGTTTTCTTCAATATGTGCTTCATTCTCTTAAAACAAAGGCTATAGATATTAGTAATGTTTTTTATTTTATAAAATAATATTATTAGGCATATATTGGTTTTGATCCTCTCTTATAAAAACTAATTTCTTTATTTCTTTATTCATGAGTATAGTCTACTGTTTATCATGCGCTTCTATGTTTAATTATGCCTTTTTAAGCATTTCTTGTTCCATTTATTATTTTTTTAATCTATTATATTACACATATTCCTTTTATCATTTCTATTGCTCCATTTTTTTTCTTATGTAACTTCTCTTGTTAGATTTTATCCTTTTTTAATCTTTCTTCTACTAATTTTTCCTTGTATAATATTTTTTATTCCATTTATTTCTTTCATAATATCTTTTGTTCCATATGTTCCTTTTGTAATCTCTTTTATTCCATTATTTTATTATATAAATTCTCTTGTTCCATTTTTAATATTTCTTGTTCTCATTTTTCCTTCTTAAATTATTCATTTTTTTATTTGTTTCACTTTATCCTTAGGACATGCACTAATAACATTAGTATGTTACTTGTTTTTAGAATTTATTCTTGAATCAAATGGTGGTTTGATGGATATATCTAGTATATGATCACCGCTATTGATGATAATTAATGTTTTGTTCTTCAAATCCCAACAATTTTCCATATGATGTCCATGGATTATATGATAGGGGTAATTTGGTCAAGTAGTTTAAAATCATTTCCCTTAAATATTCACTTGAACTCTTATTACCCTTATGTACATGTTTTGAATCACTAATTGTATATGTATCTTGTTTTGTCTTCCACTATTGAGTTAAATTATTTTGAGGCACAAAATATATAAATATATATGTAAATATATTATTAGCACTTGCATGCTCTAGATTCTATGTATATGTGATCCTATTAAAAAGTGATGTGATCTTTAAAATAAAATATTGATTTTTCTTTTATAACTCATCTATGGGTGTTCTAGTAATGATTGTTTGATTTGGAAGAGATTCAAAAACATAATACATGGGTACATTTGATTGAATTTGTATACAAATATGATCAATAGGGTTTATGGGAGGTGTATTGGGATGAGTAGGAATATTATAATGACCTCTAGTTTGTACTATAGGAGGAGAAAATTCTTGGGGTAATGGTATCATAGACTTCCTTAAATGGAAAGTAGTTATCACCACCTTGAGTAAAGGTGGAAGTAATAATATAAGAATACATATTAAGATATTAATTAGGGTTTCATTATTGGTTATCTATTTTAAATTTACAAAAACCTAATCGAACAATTAAAATAAACACAAAGTCTTATACTTATAGGAAAGAAAGCATAAAAGCAATGCATTGATAAGGTTCAAATAAAGAACTAAACACATGAAGAAAATTGTGAGGAATTATTTTTAAAAAAATTACTAGATATACAAAACTCATAAATTATTTTACAAATAGGTTCACCATATGTCCTCTACACTAAATTTACTAGTAATAGTAAATTGCAAATTATAGAAAATTTGTATAATAATTTAGTGAACAAAAGTAGGTTTTTTATCCACTCAATATGACTAAAAAAAATGTCTAATAAATTGAAAAATTATGTCATTTTGATCAAAATATAAACTTAATAAGGGTAACCTTAATATAATAAACCTTAATACGAGGAGTGTGAAAAGCCTATGTAAAAATAAAAATTATTTTTGATTTGTGTAGAGGGGAAGGGGAAATTATAAATTAGTTCTAAAAATAAAACCCTAAGGCTAAAGTATAAATTTCTATAAGGATGAAACCCTAAAGGATACCTAGGTTTTGGTACATTTATATGTGTGTAGGTTTACTAAAATGTTTTACCTTAATTTTATTTTATAAACCCTATTAAGATAGAAAATAGTAGAATAATTTAAATAGATAAATATATGGACTTCAAAGATACATATAAATGTAAAGTACTAAAAATTATTTTAATGATTTTAGAAGTGACATATGTTAAATACATAAATTACAATAAATGGATGAGTCCTTAGGTTTTCTCATTGAATATTTGACTATGAATATGTTATAGAAGTGGAAATAAAACTAAAGTGGGCATGTGATTTGTCTAGTTAAGGAGTTATACTCCTATTTATGTAGTGTTAGTTTTTTCAATCTAGGTTAGTATCCACTGCTAATACTGACCTATGTTGGTTGTTACTAGCTTATGTGTAAATGATGGAATATGATAGTAAAATAATATTTTCATGTCTCTATGATTTATATATGAAAACTTGAGCCATAATGATGTGAAAAACAACAAAAATAGTCTCTTCCTTGAAATATTAGGTGTTCTTGTCAAGGATATAAACCTAAAAAAACCAAGAAAGTGTAATGGAATGAGCTAACCCCAGTCTCCCCCATCTCATGATTTATCACTACCTATGTATATAATAATATAAGAATGAAAATCAGCCACACATAGTTCTCCAATCTATTTTGATTTTAATATTGTGATTCTTCACTATATGTATGGAACCAATGATTTGGATTTGATACTTTTAAATGTTCTTTTTGACTTGGATTTAGTGTGCCTTAGACTTGCATTAAAACTATTCATAGTGATATATTCATAATTTTATAATAACAGGGAATATTTTATTAAAGCTAAATAACATATAATTATGTGCTAAATAAGTGCTCAGTCCTTTTTGAATGAGACCTTGAATGTTTTATATGATTAAAACTAGGTAATGTCTCACACCACTAACATGCTAGGAAAATGAAATGACCCTAAGGAAAAGTTTGATTTTAAAAAGTAATTATTTCTAAGAAAGGGTTGGTTCTGACCTTAGTATTGACTAGAGATACTCACAAAAGCTGATGGAACTAATATATAGGTGGACTAAACTAAAGGTATATAGATATATATTTAGGATATTTGTCAAGTTTGAAATAGACAATGAGATTCTTATAGGTGTGTAACAATAGAATGGAAGGTTCAAGTTAGAATATAAAATTTAAGTGTGTGAGAATGATGGATTAGGACTATTATTGTGCACTCATGTCATGAAAGGTAAATGTGTGTCAATCTTATCATTGTTAAGCATTAAATACCATATTTTATTATCTACACTTCCATGAAACTCTTTAATTATTTTGAGTTGTAAAGTCTATGGACTATGTTAATCAAGTAAAGTGGTAAAACCTTTATCAACTTTAGGTTTATTTCCCACATCTAACCTACAACAGAATGGATACCATTAACTCTCAATAAAGGCAAAATTAATTATGCATGGACTTGAAAAATATCTAATCATAGATCACAACCACACAAGCCTCCTCACTCTTTTTGTTTATATTATACTACTCACATTTTCATCATCTCATGGAAATTTAATAACATTTAAATAATGTAAAAGGATGGCCCAATTCTTATTATCATTTATAATCTAGTGCCTAGGTGGTGAACTATATTTAAAAAAACTCTAGATGAGAATCTAGATGAAGTTATATACATGTGTGAAATATTTATGAGAGAGATAGTACAAAGAGATAGAGAGATATAGAACTAAAATAATAAATTTATTTTATTTATCTATTCATCATGTACATGGCATACTCATGAGAAATATGTATGGTTGTTATCTCTAGCCTAATTTCTATGAACTATCTATTTATCTATAATGTTAGATATGTATACATAATTTACATGTTGATAGTTTTGATAGATATCATGGAAGTTTAACCATTTACATGTATAACACATCAGCCCTTGATATTTATGTTGTGACATTAATAACTATCATTAATGTTGAGTTGTGGACTACAATGGTGACACTATAAAGATTGTGTAGTAATTTAGGGTTGGAATTGAATCATAAGAATTATCATGTAGGTTAAAATCCTTATGAAGTGTCTATTGTCATTAGTGAAAATATATATGAGAAATAATGGTGATCTAATGTAGGATTATGTGGTGTAGACCCACCTAATGTAACATTGACTAGAGAAGCATTTCCATAATTATGATATGACATGAAAATGGAATAAGCATTAATGATGGATTAATGATTGGTTAATCCACATAGATTAGTCACCCCTCCTTATAAAATAATAGTCTATATTACATTAGTCTTGGATTTAGGTGTTGAATCATGGCCTCTAGTTATTTATTGATGAACCATTTGATTTGTTATGATAGCTGATCCTTTTTGATGAACCTATATACATGCATATAATATCTCTACGTAAACATGGTTTCTAAAATATTATATGTCTTTATTTCTTAAGGTCATGCCACCGTGAATTACAAAAGTCCAAGTATGGATAACTATATGTCACAATATTATTTGGAGTTGGTGAAAAAACTATTGAGCATGGAATCACTTCAATAATATCATATCTCTTATTGCCTACCAACAAAAATACACTATGAGGATAGGAATAATACATACATTTGTGACTATGTATCTATGAATGTCTAAATATTACATCACATACATCAATGGGTGATACATAATAAACTAATTCTTATGTGAAAGGATGAATAACATATGCAAACTAACATTAGAGAGTGAATTAGATACCTTATTTGTTTAAATAACTAATCCTTCCCAATTAAGTGTAGATGAGGCATGGTTTGGAAATAATCACTTAAAAAATTTTACAAAAATGAGGTTCTTCATTCTACTACCATTGATCAAATAATATAGTGGCTACACTTTCACCCACATCAATGAATGGAATAATCACTTTAATTTAGTGTCTGGTTCTATGGGGGTTGTTTTTGTGGTGTTGACTTGAATGGTTATATTTTGGTCAATGTTTTCATATAAAGTATTAATTTCATCATGCTCTATTTTTATCCATGTAAGAAAATATTTTGATCATGTCACTTTATGTTAGAGTTACTATTGATTTTGTGTTTATCACACCATTTACCTAGCTTAGATGTTTTGAACTTTTCTAAAGTAAGTGAATGTTTTAATGTAGAGATTATTTCATTACTTACCTTTTGATTTAACTCCTCCTCAATAATTTCCACATAGTGATAAGCCTCACATATTTTAATAACTTTAACCAACTTCAATATGGATTGAATATATGGTCATAGGCCAATACAATACTTGAGGAATCAATATTGTTATGTCTTGAAAGATCCTAGTCTTGCATAAAGAATATAAAAAGTGTTAGTATAGGCTTAGGATGACTAGTCATGTCCTTAAAAAAATTATGAACACTGAATATAGTGATCATCATAAACATCTTCAGGATAATATTCATCCTAAAAGGATATCAAGAAGTTATGTTAAGTTAATTTAGGATCATCTTTTTCCTGGTATTTATCCCACAAACAATGTGATTTCCACCATTTATCTATGGGGAAATATATTTTAAGAAGTTAAATATTAATATTATCTTTATTAGATAATAAATTTATGGGGAAAAAAGATTTTAACTTATCTAACTAGGCATATACTACATCAATATTAATTTTTCCTTCAAACACATGAATGTCTAGGTTTAATTAAAATCTAGGGAGAATCAACCACCAAAAGCTTTACCCAATGATGAAGTCGATGAACTTTCCCACTCAAATAATTTTAAAAAATAGTTATTTATCCATGAGTACTTTTATGATTTCATGTTTTATCTTCATGTGAATAACCTCTTGCATTGGCTTATCCATTTTTTGAAACAATTTGATAGGTAGTATGATGGATCTCAAGGTTTTAGGTTGAGTTGTTAAGCATGGGATATACTAAGAGGGGGGGGGGGGTGAATCAATATATCATATATCTTATAAAAATTTCCCTTAATCAAATTCCACTTAACCAAACATTCAAGATATGCAATAAAAATAAAAATAAATTAAACACACCACAAGATAGAGAGAGACACCAGATATAACGTGGAAACCCAATGTGGGACAAAACATGGAGAACAATCTCAAGTATATGAATGAGCACCAACTTAAACAATATTTGGAAGCACCAATTTTTAGGATCACCAACCCCTTTGATGAGCACCAACACAACAACTATTCATGAGCACCAACCCACAGCAGCACCAACCCCTTTGTTGAGCACCAACATAGCAACAATTCATGAGCAACAACCCACAGGAGAACCAACCCCTTTGCTAAGCACCAACACAGCAATAATTTGTGAGCACCAACCCATAAGATCACCAACCCCTTTATGTATACCACACAACTATCTCTCAATGTTGCTATCTCAATAAATGATAGTTCATTACAATATCTCTTTCCTCTCTCACCTTTACTCTTCTAAGCTAGATATAACAAATACAAATCATACTCATCTCTCCCATTACTCTTCTAAGCTAGATATTATAATATCAAATCAAACTCTATCTCACTCATTATAAATGGCTTCTCAATCCTTTATTTATAGCTTTCCAAATGACCTTTGGCCTTCCCCCTTTGTGACCCTTCAATCTTCATGGAAAATGGTGCCAAAATTGTATGACCATTCATATCCTTGCCTTTGAAAAGTCATGTGGTGACCCTTCATGAGAAAAAATGTCCTTCCCTCTTTTGTCTTTACCTTGGTAACTTTTCATAGTCCTCAAAGTGTCCCTTCATGATAAATTACACCCTTCCTCTTTTGTCTTCACTTGGTGAGTCTTGGAATTCCCCAAGATGACTCTTTATGGGAAAATGCATCCCATTCTTCTTTTGTCTTTACCCCGTGACTCTTTAACTTCTCCATGGGCCCTTATTTTGTCTTATATGCAACCAAAAACATATTCATTAATATTAAATAAATATTAACACACATTAGCCAAGATATATCTATTATAAACATTATTAAATGCAATGGGGCCTTTATCACCAATAATGCTAGACCTTTGACATCAATGACAATATTTTCAACAATCTCCCCATTTGTCATTGATGGAAACCTCAATCTTAAAACTGCCACATCCTGAATCCTGCACATACTATCATCTAAAAACATATAGTAACTCCTCCTTACTATAGTAACCTGTACCTATTCTTTGTACCTATTTTTGTACCTATACTTGTACCTATTATTCTCCCCATTTAACATCAATGGCAAAGGGCATACTTGGATCTATCACTTAGCTCCCTCTTAACTGATGCTGAACATCAATGTCAGGAATTAATATAAATTACTCCCAACTCCTCTCATAGATCCTTGAATGTGTCCTTTGATCATGCCTTTGAGAAGATATCTGATAATACATATAAATTTTTGTCTGTCCTTTGAACATCTACAATCAACTCATTTGAATATTTTATTATAATATCACAACCTTCTACATGAAACTTTAATGTGTATCCTTGATCACATATTTGACTAACACTCAATAGATTATGCGTAAGACCTTTTACATACAAAACATTCTTAGTCTTAGTTCTACCATAATCCAAACTCAAAGTACCTTTTTTGGCTATCTTGGTAGTGTTTTTATCTCCAAATCTCACTGTGCCACCATTGATCTTCTGTAGAGTTATGAACTTACTCTTATATCCTATCATATGCCTCAAACATCCACTATCAACTAACCATGGCTGATCTTTATTTATTACATGCAGAGCTATCTGAACCATCATAGAATCTTTAGGTTATTTCTTCTACCATGAACAAGTCTAAACTTCCTTCTTGATGAATGGAGCTTTGAAACTCTGATCCTTCTTGATTGAATCTGTATGAGTATGCTTCTCCTTATTTCTAAAACTATTAGCTCTTTTTCAACATTGTAATGTTTTATGACCATATCCATTTGAAACACCTTAAAACTTTTAAACACTACATATGCAAGAAACATTCTAATAGCCTCAAACCTTAACACTAGTGCAAAATTTTATTCAAAATATATTCCCTCAAATGATATACAAATTAATTTCTCAGCTCACCTTCTTGTCATGCAACATAGCCAAGACCCAATAGCATCCACCTTGCTTCAATTTTTCTTAAAAGTGTCTCCTTGAAGCCTAGAAGAGACACCCCACACAAAGGGTCCTAGAAATAAAACTCAGGGGATTCCCACATCTCCTTTGTTTCTTCCTTGTGTCTTTCTCTTAGAATCTATTTAAGCATGTCTAACCTTTTTGACTTACTAACCTTATCATTTATGATGCTTTTCATCTTCTCAACTTTTGTAACTATCTTATCTTGACAAAGCTCATGCTCAAATGTAACAAGAGATTCTTCACAATCCGTCCTATCTAATTCTTTATCTACTATAGCAATTAATTCATTCTCACTCTTAAACTCAACCTGATCAACCTTTACTATTTTAGGTCTCCAAACCTAAATTTGAATCTTCTCATATCTTTTAAGGGCTCTGTAACCTTTGACATACTTTGAATATCTCTTTACTTATTTTGGACATAATTTAGCAATATGGCCAACCTTATGACAATAAAAGCAAACAACAGTTCTCATACCTTCTTTTTGAATGTGATTGAGATCTCCCTTTGACTGATTGCTTCTCCTCATACAGTCTCTTGCCCTATGACCAACATGATGACAAATAAAACAATGGCCATGAAAATAATTTGAAAATTTAAAAGCATTGGGCTGCCTGATCGGATTCTTTAATTTTCCTTCAAAACTTGCATCCTTCTTTCCTGGGACTAATATTTCATGATCTTTCTCAACCTTGATTATAAGCTTATCATGATTATCCTTTAAAGAACCTAACTCAACCTTCAACTAATTACACTCTTCTTCTCTTGATTTTAAACTTGAATTTGCAACCTCTAACTGATTCTTAAGATCTTAAATAAATATCTTATTTTCTTTTACTTCTATAGCCAACTTAAAATCCAAGATACAAAACTATTCCTTAAGAGCCTCAACCACATATTTCAACTCTTGATTCTCCTTATTTAGTTGCTTGGCCATCTTATGCTTTTCTTCCATCTACCTTTAAGTTATTAAACCCTTTCCAAAAGAACCTACTCTGATACCAATTATTAATCACATGATATACTAAGAGGGGGGTGAATCAGTATATCATATATCTTATAAAACTTTCCCTTAATCAAATTTCACTTAACCAAACATTCAATATATGCAATAAAATTGAAACAATTAAACACACCACAAGATAGAGAGAGACACTAGATATAACATGGAAACCCAATGTGGGAAAAACCACAAAGAACAATCTCAAGTATATGAATGAGCACCAACTCAAACAATATTCACAAGCACCAAATTTTAGGAGCACCAACCCGTTTGTTGAGCACCAACACAACAACTATTCATGAGCACCAACCCATAGGAGAACCAACCCCTTTCCTAAGCACCAACACAACAATAATTCATGAGCACCAACCCACAGGAGCACTAACCCCTTTGCTGAGCACCAACACAACAACAATTCATGAGCACCAACTCACAGGAGCACTAACCCCTTTGTTGAGCACCAACCCACATGAGTACCAACCCCTTTGTGTATACCAAAAAACTATCTCTCAATGTTGCTATCTCAACAAATGATAGTTCATTATAATATCTCTTTCCTCTCTCACCTTTGCTCTTTTAAGCTAGATATAACAAATACAAATCATACTCATCTCTCACATTGCTCTTCTAAGCTAGATATTACAATATCAAATCAAACTCTATCTCACTCATTACAAATGGCTTCTCAAGCCTTTATTTATAGCTTTCCAAATGACCTTTGGCCTTTCACATTTGTGACCCTTCGATCCTCATGGAAAATGGTGCCAAACTTGTATGACCCTTCATATCCTTGCCTTTGAAAAGTCATGTGGTGACCCTTCATGAGCGAAAACATCCTTCCCTCTTTTGTCTTTACCTTGGTGACTTTTCATATTCCTCAAAGTGTCCCTTCATGAGAAATTGTGCCCTTCCTCTTTTTTCTTCACTTGGTGACTCTTGGAATTCCCCAAGATGACTCTTCATGGGAAAATTCATCCCATTCTTCTTTTGTCTTTATCCCATGACTCTTTGACTTCTCTAGGGGCCCTTATTTTGTCTTCTATGTAACCAAAAATATATTCATTAATATTAAATAAATATTAACACACATTAGCCAAGATATATCTATTACAAACATTATTAAATGTAATGGGGCCTTTATCACCAATAATGCTAGACTTTTGACATCAATGACAATATTTCCAATAATTTGATAGGTGGTATGATGGATCTCAAGGTTTTAGGTTGAGTCTCAAATAATGTTATCATATTTTAATAGGTCATAAGAGAATTATATGAACTTCTATAATACCATTAAGTTAGTACCTAAGTGGTGAAATAGTGGATAACTCTTTAAATGAGAATCTAGATGAAGTTGTGTGTTTATGTAGAAGCTTTGTGAGAGAGATAATACACACACACACAAAGAGAGATATGGAGAGAACTAAAATAATAAATGTATTTTATTTATATTTTCATATTTTATATATTACTACTAACTATCTATTTTATTATAATGTTACAAATGTACATTTAAATTTACGTGTCGAGAGGTTTGAGATCTATTATGGAAGTTGAACCATTTCCACATATGACTTATCACCCCATGGTGGATATGTTTTGACATCACCAAATGTGGTAATTTTTTATATGTGGACTACAATGTTGACACTAAAAGGAATATGTATTAAGGTAGGGGTGTAATTAGATTCTAATAATTTGACATGTAAGTGTCAAACCTTGTGAATACTTTATTATCATTAGATCAAAGCTAGATAAGCAAAAAAGGTGATATATGTTAGGATATACTATCAAAAACACATAATATGTAACAAATACCAAATAAGGATCTTTAAAATTACTATAATACATGATAATGGACTAAGTGTCAATAGTGTAATCACTATTGGTTAATTCACCTAGATAATTTTCACATAACTCTTCATTTTTTACATAGCTTTTCTATTAATTATTTTTTCCCAATGAGTGCCTTATTATCTTGGCACATTTATCTACATATTTCCTTTCTTA
The DNA here is from genome assembly GCA_037957365.1 of Torreya grandis. Lineage (NCBI taxonomy): Eukaryota > Viridiplantae > Streptophyta > Pinopsida > Cupressales > Taxaceae > Torreya > Torreya grandis. Next base: position 154,222 of record JARHVA010009773.1, on the reverse strand, counting down.
TCTAACTCATTATTCACTAATCTCATAGATTTTGCATACCACTTAAGCATTATATATCACTCATAGCTTATAAATCCTTTCTCACTTAAATTTTTAGTGTTCGTATCTTTCCTATGACTACACATCATTGTGTTTCATTTTCATCTCATTTTATGGCACAATAAACCTCACAAAACATGCATATTACCTTAGCTTTACACATCTCTTCAAAATATTTTAGCATACTAACTATATTATGTATTGATTCTTTGAATTCCAATTGTCATTTCATATCTATGTAATATTAAAATACATCAAAAATCAATCAACACTTTTATACCATGTAGCACACCAAATGGCACACTTTGAACCTATGTCATGTTAAAATTTCTCCACATCATGCCATGTGTTGGTTCTCAACTATAACTTAGTCAAGGAAGATATAATGACTTTTAATAATTTCTCTAGTAACTATTTTTAGTTGTAACTATCACCTTTTATGTATGTATGTATTTTAACCTCTATAATGGAAACATATATTATAGTTGGTTTCCCCCATATATCTAGTTAATTTTTAATATGTGTAACTATATACCTTAGATTCAAGACATCACCACATACCAAATGGGAGATTACTTAGATTTTCTCTAACATCCAAACACATCAATTATGTATAAATTTATAGTAGTATAGGCATGATCAAGGAGTAGTTCCATTTATAATATGAAATCTTACTCTCTTGCCTTGATGTCTTATTTTACACATTTATACTTTCTTTATTATAAATTATAAATAAAATTTACGTTTTAAAATATCAATCTTTCACTTATCTTGAACATATTTGTATAGTTTATCAGGTTAAAATTTACTTATGAATTCTACCATTCATTACTTATCTCTAATTATGGCTTGGTCCACTACACAATTAGTCTTAGACACCATCATGCGGATCATGATCTATCCTTACGTTTATAGTTATCTAGTCCCAATTATACTTTGAATTTTTTAATTTTATTTAGTACCATGTTTTTCCTTGGGTTAAGTAGACTTAATTTAGCCTAGATCTCATGGACTCTTTTATCTCCTTTACCTTCCCAATATGTCTTCTAGGCCTGGTTTTTTTTTTAAAATCTTATGGATATATGGATTTCCTTACTTTTTACCATCTTTTTGAGAGTTTCACATTTTTTTTTACTTTCTTATGTACACCTACATTGTTTTTTTCCCTTTTTATCGCTATATAAATATGATTAATGTAGGCATTTTCTACACTTTTAAAAATAAAGACTAAGTTATTTTCTTGCAATATATTTTATTTAAAAGTTAAGTTAAGGTATGTATATGCTACTTTTAGCTATTTTATTTATCATCATTATTTACAACATTTCCATTTATTCTTTATCTTTATATGTTCTTTCTCAAAGCACCATCCTAAATTTTACTACTGTAACACATGATGAGATTTGGGTTAGTCATATGTATAAGCCAATATTTTGTATTTACTTATAGTTTCTCTAAAGTAGGACTCGTTATTGCATCAATCTCCTTGAGTACATGTCTTAAGGATTGCACTAGGATTGAATTTGGACCAGTGCATGGTAATTTATGATATATTGTCATATGATCACTTGTGATACCTGCTTACACTCTATATCTTACTATCCAATCATTATATCATCCGATGATGCTTATTTATATAATTTACATCTCTTGTGCCTAGTTTTATGTAATTTTCCAACTAGTTTGTGCATGTTGAGGTAATTTTGTTATGGTTCCTTTGTTTATACTTTATTGACCATGGATAACATGGTCATTTTCCTACCTATGGTTCCTTTTCAACTATATCAACCTTTATTGATAAATTTATATTCCCTTTGTACTATAGATACTAAAATTTGGTCATGAATACTTGATAATGTCATTTTGGCCCACTTTTACTTTAATTAACTTGAGCACTTAAATTGGTATTATTCAAACACCTCACTCTATCCCAAGTATTTATATGGGCCCATCCATTATAAGTTTTTATTTTACACCTATAAATATTCTTAATCATTAAAACCACATCTAATCATTTGCACAAAAAATAAAAAATCCTAATACCAAGTGTCACCCTCCCTAGGTTAGAATCAACCTACACAAGAGAGAATTGGTAGTAGATCCTAACATTATGTGTCCATATTGACCTTTACCAAAAAAATAATATTTTAAAAATTAAAAAATTTCATTATAGGTTGGTCCATATTTTTAGGATAGGTAGTGTGAATTTTTCCCCCTTTGGATTGATATAAATGCACATCTAATCGACTTATTTTACCACTTGGAAATTCAATTATTTGGGAACACTTATATTACACAATAATAAAAGATTTTAAATTATTTCTGAATTTTATTATAATCACTTGAATCATCTCTTATCCAATTCATGAGCCTATTTTATCTAATTTAAGAAAATCATTATCAAGTATTGAAGCTACCTCTAGATGAATACATGTAGCAAAGGATCACTATTGCATTAATAATTTTAGGTGGGATCAATATGTGGGATTGATTCTCTCTTTAAATTAATTTAAATACAAATTAAGTATTGAATCATCATGGGGGTGATTGGGGTTAGTTAAGCCTATTATAGTGCCCCCCACTTTTTTGTAGGTTTTCAGCCTTCTCAAATCTTTTTAGGGTTTAACATTTTAAGAGGTCATTTTTAGGTCATATACACATTTAAAAATGTCAAAATTATGCATAAATACACATTTAAATAAAGTAAAAGTGATTGTACCATTAGGTTCATTTTTTCCTACATGAGTTAAGATCAATGCATAGATGATAATAATAACAGTCGATCCTCACCTAAAGTAGTGACCATTACTATTTTAGTTGTACATGAATTATTAGGAATTAGTTGATCATTTATATCCATATTTTAGTCACAAAACATAACTATAAAAAATAAGCTATGTCTTCATTTTATCTTTATGCTTTTCATAGTTACATTATTTCATTCATCTGAGCTTTATCCATTTTAGTATTTTACTTTCACTCTACTAGTTACACATTATTTATATTATTTTCTACCCTTTATTTCATTTTATCTTAATTAGAGTTAGTATCCAAATTAATTCTAAATTCTTATAGAAATTTACTAATGTGACCTTAACCAACATAGTATTCTTTTTACTCCTAATCATTATGGTATATAGATCTAAATCTAGTCCATCAACATGTTTCATAGGTCATTTTTTTATATAAGTATAAAATTATTTTAATTTTATTTTTCATGAAATCCTACCTTTAGTATAATAAGATCAAATAAGGTATAAGAGTTTATAGTTTTGGATGTCTATGTTTGCACGAGTTCTTTGGAGCCTTAAGGAGAGATATTACACTAGAGAGGTAAACTTTAGTCTTTGGATTCCCCAATTGAGGATAGTTAACTCTTATTATTATTTACATATCGATATTAACCTAAAATATATCTCATAAAAGTTACACTTTAGACAAGTGGGAAACTAAGGCATCAACAAGTCTACACAAGGTAAGTATCCACATCACTAAAATCTTAATTTTATTTTATTTCTATATATAGATATGCTATAGTATTTTTTTTGTCTTACCATGCTTATATTAGATTATGTTATATTTTCATGTTGTAAAAATCCTTAGTTATATAACTTTTGGTTATAATCCATAATTTAGATACATCTTGGTCATAATATGTAGTTCAGATATGTATTGGTTACCACCCAAAAGGAATTTATATCTCTTTAGTATACCTATTTTATATCTTATATCTAGGTTTTCTTCATTTTTTGTTTCCTTTAATGGGATTCCTAATTATATCCTTGATCCCCATTTTACAAAAAAATACTACCTATATCCCCACCCTAGGTTTTAGTGTGACATATTTGTAGGTATGTTGGATCTAATATGGTCTCCTCTATTTCCTATACTAGAGGATATCTATATTATTGATCTTATTTACCCTACATAGATTATCTTCCATGATCTACTCCATTTATTAGGAAAATAGTTGGGGAATGCACTATGTGTATGTGAATAAGAGAGATTCTTATTCCTCACTCAAAGTATTACTTTTAGAATGTTTTCTAGTAGAATGTAATTTGATAAATATTTGAGTGAATCCCACGGCTTTAGATAACTAGTTTTTGAGATGTTAACTATGGTCAATTCCTTTGACATTGTAAATTTCATCCATTCTCTCCAATGCTTGGATTTAAAAATCATCCATCATCGCATGAAAAAAAATTCAAAAACTATACAATGAATTTTCTAAGAAATTAATATGTGAACAAAAGATTCATACAATGGAAAAAAATAGGAACATCATCATGTTATATATATATGGTAGACTTGCTTCTAGATATCAGTTTTGACCTGATATTTTTCCTTAATAAAATCCCATGGGCTATTTCCAAAGTTTCATCTATATCATATGTGATTTATTGATAGGAATTTCACATTTATAAATAAAATCATAACCATCAGACATACATTCCATGTTTATGAGCTATCACAAATATACAAATTCAATGGTCTTAATGTGTAAACATGTTATCTTTAGATCAAGTTTAAAAAGTATGAATATCCCAAGTTAATTTTTAACTAATGATGAGTTATAATGGATTTATCTATGTTAGCTTCTATATCATTTTAGATAAATAAAATATTCTTCAGTGTGTGTGTGTGTGTACACACACACACACACATGCATATGTATATGTTATATATATGGTAGACTTATTTATATATATCAGTTTCAACCTAATATTTTTCCATAATAAAATCCCATGGGCCATAGCCAAAGTTTAATATATATCATTTGTGATTTATTGACAGGTATTTCAAATTTATAAAAAAGTCATAACCATCAAACATACATTCCACCTTTATGATTTATTTCTATTATGCAAATTCAATGATCTTAATATGTAGAGATGTTATCTTTAGACAAATTTTAAAAATTATGAAGATTGTAAGTTAATTTTGACCTAATGATGAGTGTTAATGGATTTATATAGGTTATATTATTTATCATTTTAGATAAATAAAATATTCTTTAGATTGTGTGTGTACATAAATACATACATACATAAATAAATGAATGTATGTATGCATGCATGCATGTATGTATATGTGTGTGTGTGTGTGTGTGTGTGTGTGTGTGTGTGTGTGTGTGTGTGTGTGTGTGTGTGTGTGTACATATATATATACACACACATATCTATATATATATATATATATATACATTTATATATATATTTATGTATATATGTATGTATATATACATACATATAACTTATAGTGTAAGTATGCATTTTCTTAGAATTTTATCATGAGGATTAAGATTATTTACTATTAATATATCTTGTACATCACTATGCAGATAATGATGTATACATTCGATTTATAATTTTGGAATGAGGAAAAATCAATCAAAATCTAGTGTGTATACTTTTTTGGATGTATTGATTCATTATTAAAAGTTTACCTGAGAAGCACTTACTAGGAGTGAGTAACACTATAGGTTTTATTTTCATCTTTAAAATAATTGATTTATGCATTATTCCACCTTTTCCAAAAAATATACCATTACTTTGATAGCCCTAAACTATTATCACTGTAAAATAGGGGGCATATGGTTGTAGTGAAAAAAATGAGTTAACACATGGAATATATCATTAGAAATCATTTTTGACACCTTTATGTAAAATGAAATAAATAAGTTTACTATTAGTGTAAAATATTGTTATGTAACTAAGGTAAATCAAAGGGTGCAATTTGATTTATTTTTTTATGGATTTATGGAGTGTAAAACCCTAGGTTGCTAAAATGCTAGAATAATAAATCAGGGAATAAATATAATAATATCAAAAACCTTTGATTTTTATAATAATTTATTTAATCAATTATTATATAAATATAAAATGAATTACAAGAGATGCACTTAGCTAAAAATTGATTGAGATAGACAAATGATAGACTAGAAATTAGTATAGGGACTATGCAAGGTGTCATGAATAGAAATCTAAAGTCATAAACCATCTTAGACAATATCATGATCCCCTAGATAGTAATGCATTATGATAGTGTTCTCTATGTCACACTAGTGTCCTTTTAGCATTAAGGATAGTGATATTTTAGGTGTATCTTCACCTAATTTTGAGGAGTGTGTGCTTGTGTGCATAGATATTGGTTCATTGTTTATTCCCTATTTTCATATATTTAATATAAAACCCTATGCCTCCATTTTAATTAGGTTATTTTAGGAGCACAAGTATAAAAAGAGAGGAATTATAAGGGTAGGATAGACATGACTTGAACACCAAATGTGATGAACATTGCCTACATATAGATACCTTGAATGGGGATCAAAACTGATGTAGTTCTCCCAATATAAATACTAATACAAGTGAGATTGAATGTTAAAATAACTTCTAGTTTGAATGCTTTGAGTGTGAATTAAACCTATAAAAATGAGTAATCTAAGTTCTAGGCTATTGTAGATGGGTGTATGTAGAATTAGGGTAGAATAGGGATTAATGACCTTGATTTACACAACTATTTCTGAGTTTCTTTATGTTTTTGCATATGATTTTGATCTAGTGGATAAGTGATTGATAGTGTTATATATATAGTGGTATGGTTCTTGTGAAGATGTTAAATAGGTCTAAGTTTACCCTAGGAGTGCTTTGAGGAATGAAAAGATATCCATTGGGGGATTAAGGAGAAAATGAAAATTAACATTTCCCTTTTGTCAATATCACAGTGCACTATAGTCTAAAGATTGTGCTAATATCTAATTGGTAGGAAAAGTTGAAAATGAGACCTAGATGCTTAGTGGGTGCCCTAGTGATACTTTTGGTATATCTGGGAATGGGTGGAATTTGCACAAAAGTTAGAAAATGATCAATAAAGGCCCTAAGATGGGTTTAGGAATAAGCTAATGATAAATGGTCTTAAGTGACACTCATTACACTTAAATGACATTTTATATGACTACATTTGACCCCCTCCCTTTGTTCTAGAAATGAAACAAAGTGAAATGACTAGGACAAAGGAAAAGAAATGTACTTGGACTTACCTAAGAGGTGAATCCCATGAATATGGGTTTGAGTATATGAAATATGCTCTATTACATGTCTTATAAATTAAACATGAATATATAAGTCCTTACTTAAGAAACATCAAAAGTAAAGATGAAATTAAGTAAAGAGATGAAATAAAGAGGAAAGTAATGAATACACCTCATTGGGTATACAAACCATTGATAAAACCTAGTGACATCATGTGTGTGTAGATGGTGATCAAATAATGAATAACTTGGTTGAGATGATGGCTTAATCAATCCTCATGTGTGGGTGGCTCAAGAACTCAAATTGGATGTGACTTCATCATTATCCACCCTTATTTGAAAGATCACAATCTGTGAATAATTTGGATTGGACTAATGGCTTGTCTAAATCTTCTATGTAGGTGTCTCAAGAACTCAAGTAGGATATGAATCCATCATTACTTACCCATGTGTAGTAGATGCATCTAAAACTATAATTACAAAATGTAACTAAAGCTATATCATGTAAGTGAAACTTTGTAGGATGGATCTAGGGCTACTCAAAAATCTAAAATTTAAAATGGCCTAGGAACTACTCAAACACTCAAGAACATAGCTCAGGGACTACTTGATAATGTCAATAATTGTAGATTTAATAAGGCATCAATCTAATGTAAACCTAGTGAAAATAGTTTTTGGAGTAACAACATAGAACTACCATGCCATATAAGGGTGCTGGTGTCAAACTTAACATATGGGAACAATATGTCATGCACATAGCCCCAAATATGATATATATACATATGGATTTTGGATCAAGTCATAATAATCTAGGTTTCAATATCTAAAACTAAAACGGGAGTGATCATACCATGTATGATGCCCCTAATTTGAGTAAACCTATGTAATTCTACATATAAATGAGCATAAAATGATTTTTTTTGATAATTAATGATTGATAATGTGCAATTATAAACTATAACTACTGTACTTTTCTATTAATTATGGAATTTACTATTTTTGGGGTGATTAGATAGTGTGTTGTCCCTTGGGCAATAGTGCATTGTACTAGTGTCCTCTATGCCATGTTATTGACCAAATGTACTATTTATATGAAAAACTAAGAATAGTCTATATGTGACTATTTTTCACTATTTTCTTAAATTTGGGCTCTGTATTCTATGTCGACATTATAAAAACTATTTTATTAGTGAATTAGGATGGCATAATCTCTATGATAAAACCCTATAAATACCCCCTATTTTAAGGGGAGTTGTTGAACCTATACAATAATTATCCTCAAATGAAAATCTATGTATCCTGTGTGTTAGATTAAAAACATATGATATCTATGTGATAAATTAATATAATGTGTATGCATGAAATCAAAATGTAAGATGGTCTGAGCAGAAGTTGGTAATGTATAATGTATGTTAGATCTAACATTCACAAGGTTTTCAAGATATATATAATAATGTATGAATGTATTTTAACATCAAGTATGGATATAATTTTAGTGACTACCTAGGGGTATGGGGCATGATGTCTATTAAGGCACCCAAGGAGGAAGGGGAGATGCATGAGGTCCCTCATGGCATTGTAAGTTAGATATTAATGTAACAAGTAAGAGACAAGTTTCATGGCCATGATGTATGCATGAAATCATACATACAAACACATGAGGGACACAAAGTAGGCCAAGGGGCCATAATATAAGGGATGTGGTCACATGTCACTAAGTCTAATAAATAAATAAATACAAGGACATGTTTAAATGTCCACATACAAAAAAAGAAAGCAAGGTTGGATTAGAGCCACATGGAATGACATGTTCAACTGTCTACATACGTGATCAAGAAGGAACACACAAATACATATCCACATGTCCAAAACATACACATAATGAAAGAAGTGGCTTATAACTATATAAAAATGGCATATTTGAATTCCCTCCAAAAGATGTAAAAGTAAAGAGACACATTCAAATCTAAAATGGTAAATCTAAACATGAAAGTATGCATGAACATGTGGTATAATTTTTTATAATAGTAAATATGCACATAATATGAGTCTATAGTAGTGGTAGTTAGCAAAAAATTAGTGTAGTATAAGATGATCATAATATATAAGCAATTCAAAATATGTGGTATGGAGTATAGAAATATATGACTTGGAAAATTGAGAGCTCTATAGTATGATGCCCCTAATTGGCAAATGTATCAATGTTGAATCCATATTTCTATGTATGTGCCCTCAATGGGTAGATAGTAGAAAATTTGGATTTGTGTAGAGGGCCTAAGTCTTGTAATGATGTAAAAACACTCAAAGAGAACAAGTGAAACATGAATGTATGATAAAACTAACTATAATAGCATAGATAACATATGTAGTACCTATAAAATAGGAGGAATGTAAATATGGAAATGCATACAATCTAGAATTTATGTTTTCAGAGTAAATATTTGAATGTTTTTATATTTTTGACTATGTGTTTTAACCTTTTAGGACTTAATGAATTTAAATCCTATGTTTTTAAAGTTATAAGTATAGTAAATCAGGTTAGAAATATGCAATAAATATAGCCACTATTTTTTTTACAAAATTGACTAAATTTGACCTTTCTAAAAATATAAATAAATAATGTAAATGAGAATGTAGCTTGAAAATGATTGAGATTGATGACATGAAGGTTTAAAACTAAATAATATGCTAGTTTAAGTATTGTAAATAGGATCTAGGTGTCATAACCCCTCTTGGATAGTAGTTCCCTAATTAGATAGTAGCACTATGTGGCACTAGTGCACCTATTTTTCAGTAGTATCCTTTGTGCAAGACTATTCTAAGATTCTAAGTGCACCTATGTCTAGGTATATGAAGCCTATTCCTACACACATGAGTTCTAAAAACTTGTAGATGACTTATTTTTGACTAATTTTGTAAGGAAACCCTAATCAACCATGTTGTTAGGGCATCTAGTTGATACAAGTAGTAAAGTGTGTTTTCTAGTGGGGTAGGCTAGACATCCTCAACACCCTGTTATGCTGAGAGTTTCCTACATACCAATACTCTAAACAATAATCATGCCCGATGTAGTTCTTCCCACCTAAGTGATGGTACAAGTGTAAGTGAAGCTAGTATGATTATAGACCTGAGTGCTTTGAATGTGCTTGATATTAGAACTATGAGTAATTTGAGCATAGGAATGTTATAGGTGGTAATATGAAAAAGTAGGGAATAATATCTAGTGATAACCTTAATTTTTCACTTGTTATGGCTTTTTATGTTTAATTTTCATCTAATTTCTATTTAGTGGTTAGAAATCTAGAATTCATATATATATATATATATATATATATATATATAACCAAATTATTATATATATATAATAATTTGGTTCTTAAGAGGGTGTTAAAAGAGGTTAGGTTGATCCTAGGAGGTCTAATATTTGAAAAGATATCCATTTGTGGAAAAAGGAGGGAAAGGATAGTAGCTACAAAATTGGGACACTAGTACCATGTACCGCTATTGTCCCTATTATGGCACTAGTGTCTAGGTGGCATAACCTAAGGCATGAAGGGATAGGATGTAAGAATAAGGGTCTAGGACTACTTTAGAGATGACTAGAAACAATTTTAGCCTACATAAAGGATTGATAAGTATGAAAATTGAACCTAAGATAAGTCTAGGGCTTAGCTAGGGATAGTTGGTCTCAAGTAGCACTCTTAGTAGTCAAGTGTCATTTTTAGGTAATTACATCCTACCTTTCCCCCCCCATTAAATAAATTCAAAAAAGTGAAATGACTATTATAAAGTAAAAATAAGAATACCTGGACTTACCTATGAGGTGAAGCTCATGATTATAGATCTGAATATGTGAAACATGCTCCATTGTGTGTCTGACAAGTGAATCAAGTATAGATTAGTCCTTACATAAGAGAAATCAAAAGCAAAGAAAAAATTGAGTAAAGAAGTAAAATTGAGTAAAGGGATAAGAGTAAAGGAATGAATTTACTTCACTGGGTATGTGAACCACTACATAAACCTAGTGATAACATGTGTTTGTATATAGTTATCAATCAATAAATAGCTTGGAGTGAGCTAATGGTTTGCTCAATCCTCATGTGTGAGTGGATCAATAACTCAATCTAGTTTTGACTCCATCATTTACCACCCCTACTTGGTGGATCATGACATGTGACTAACTTAGATTAGATTGATGGTGTGTTCAACCCTCACATGTAGGTGGTTCAAGAACTCAAGTAGCCTATGACTCCCTTATTACCTACCCATCTGTATTAAATGCATCTAAAATTGAAACTATGTGATGTAATTGGAAAAGTCTAATTAAATATATCTAATTGTAAATGTCTAACTAGAGACGTAAGATTTGTTTCCACTCAAGTATATTATTAAACTCTTAGTTACTTAAGAATGACAACCACTATAGATGGAATAAGACATAAAACTAGTGTACAGCCTAGAATATGATGTCTAATGTGTATAGTGTATAGAATGACATGGATTTTTTTATTCCATATGATCAACTAGTGTGTAAGTGAGCATATGAAAATAATGTGCCATGTACATGCCCCCAAATTTGATATATGAGCATATGGATTCTATATTAAGTTATAATAATTTGTATCTAAGTATCTGAACTAAAAATGGGAATGGTCATGTCATGCATGATACCCCCAATCTGAGTAAATTGGTATGAATTTGAGCTAAACTAGTATGAATCTAAACTAAAATAATAAATCTATAACTAAACTTGTGTAAACTTGGACCATAATATGGTAATTTTCTAGCCAATCTAGATATTTCTAAAACTGATACTACTAAATAGTAGAACCATATCTTAGACAGTAGTGCTATATGGTGATAGTTTTTAAATTTGGGCACTAATGTCTGAGTGTTCTAATTTATTTGAAACTATAACTATATTTTGTGTCACTATTTCCCACTTTATTTACCTAGGTTTTATTTCTATAATATGAGCCTGTGTTTTAAAAATTATATTATGAGTGCATTCTAATTGCCTAATCTCTATGATAACCCCTGTGAAATCCCCCTCTTTTGAGGGGAGTTATTGAACCTTTCAAGAATTATACTTAAACAAAAAATATCTAAAAAATATGTGTTATCTAGAGCATAAATGACATCTTTTTAATAATCCAATATAATGTGCATACATAACATTATAATGTAATATAATGTGAGTGTTTGTAATGTGTGATGTATGTTATGTCTAACATTCATAAGGATGTAAATATAGATATAATAGTGTATGTGTAAAACAAATATTACATATAATTAACTATCTACCTAGGGGGATAGGTCATGATGTCCATCATGACACCCAATTAGGAAGGGGAGATACTTGAGGTCCCACATGGCATTTAAAACTTGAGTGTGTAACAAGCAAGAGACATATGCCATGGCCATGACACATATAATAAAACATACATAAAATAGACATAAGGCACAAAAAGTAGGCCAAAGGGTCATAGTATAAGGGACATGGGCACATGTCACTAAATTTTATAAAAAAAAGACATATAAAGACATGTTCAAATGTCTACATACACAATCAAGAAGGAACACATACAGACATGGGGACATGTCCAATGCATACATACTATGAAAAGAAGTGGTGTAGAGATAAAGATAAATGGCATATTCAAATTCCCTTGAATAGAAGAAGCATAGAGATACAATCAAGTTTAAACTAGGAAATCAAAAAATGAAAGTATGCATGAACATATAACACAAATCTATGTAAGAGTTGAGGTACATATGTTGAGTCCAAAGTAGTAGTATTCGACAAAAAATATAAGTGTAACATGATCTATATCAAGGTATAAAAATGATAAATATGTGATGTAAATTTTAAAAAGATGTAACTCAGTAATCAAAACTATGTATAAGGTGTCACCAAATAGGTGGATGTGTCAAATGAAGAACCCATGTATATATCCCCAGTGTGTAAATAATATCAAATCTAGATCAATGTAGTGGACCAGAATCCTATAGAAATTTACAATAACTCAATGATAACAAGTGAATAATATATGTATGATAAAAATGAACACACTAATATAACTAGCATATGTAGTGTTTAGAAAATATAATAAATGTAAACATGAAAATGCATAAAATCTATAATTTATGTATTTTTTGAGTAAATATTTTAATGTTCTTATGTTTTTGACATATTATATTGTTTTTATATTTTTTGAAAATAAAATATGTAAAAGTAACATGAAAATTAAATTATATATAATTAGAAAGAGTGATAAGGAATGTATGTACAAAAAGGGAGGAACAATACTAACCAATGAGTCTCATGGGGGACTCACTATCAATGTGGCATGTGTCAAATAAAGGAATAATTATAATGTGTACTATATGAAAAGATAAATATGGTACTCTAACCTACTATAATGACAGATTGATAAATGGTACTCCCATTGAACTGGTGCTAGGAATATGTGAAATTGATTGTCGTGTCTTATGAACTATAGGGATCTTAGGGACCCATCTAATACAATATGTTGTAGCTATCATAGGTTCCCTATGCTAATAATGATAAGAACTCAATAATACTAATCTATGAAGAAAGTGAGTAGAGGGAGGGCCTCTAAAATATGTAATATATATCTAATGTATGGGTCTATCTAATAATGGTCTTTATGGAGGAGTATGCATACATGGAAACATTATAGGAGTAGACCCTACTTTCACTAGTGTATCCACTAAACTTTGTGGTGTAATGATAGGAACTTGTTGGTATAGGACCTTTTCCCACTTGGTTTTGCCTACATGGATGTATTAGCTTACTTAGTTCTCTAGAGGTCATTTTGGTTACTTGGGAAGATTAGTCCTACATTCACTAGAATGTGTGGTATCTTTCCATCTCCAACTTATATATGCACATCTCTCCCTTCGTATTTATAAGGCAATATAATGTATTATATATTGGAGCATTTGTGTCTTGGTGCAATTCTTTCTCTTTGATTTCATTCTTGTAGCTATGTGTGTTTGATCTATGTTGTCTTGAATAGTATGTGTCTTACATTGCATCTTGAATCAGTGCATTCATTTGGATCAGTATTCTTGGAGCTCATTCTAATTTAGTATCAGAGCAAATATAGATCTAGATATGAGGATTGTCTAGTTTGTTTTGCTATAATCTTTCATTAAAATCTAGAGTTTATTTGCATATTTGTGAGGTAATTTTTTAGAGGGTTTACAAAATAAAATTCTAAAGGATTTTGGTGTTATTAGGCTATATCCTCCATTATTTTTATTAGATCAAATAAACTTATTTGTAGGTCATTTGATCTCTTGATTAAAAACCAATTATCACATGGTATTCATCATATAATTATTGACTACCATTTTAAGTACTTTGATTAAGCCACTCACTCATCATTTTACTTTTTAATCCCATGTAGCTTTGCAACATGATTCTATTTATTAGACCATATATCTCTTATTTGCCTCACAAGTTTAACACACTGACTCTTTTTTTAGACCAGCTATAAAACCTACTTTTGAATTAGCTCGGTGTTAAGTGTCATTTGTTAGACCTAACTACCTATGTTGTTGCCAAATTGAGAAAAAGGTGTGGTTGCATTGTATATTTTTCTTGTAACAGGGTTACATGGTCTAGTTTCTTCCTTCCATGGCACTATTCAACCCCCAATCTAGTTTTCTAGATTCTATAGCTCACATAAGATGATCTCATCTTGATATTTCATGAGTTGCATGTTGGTTTTTATGCACTTGATGTTTTTTTGGATGGCATTTTGAAACCAAATATGCTAATGGTATATTTAAGCTCATGGGAAGGGATTTTTTGTGTTATTTCAAACATGATATTAGTGTTCTAATGATCCATCCTATGACATAATTTTTTGCTACTTTGCATTGGTCTGCCAAGATCTATTTTTGGTGATAGAGGAGTTTGTTTTTGGTGTTGGAGATCTATATGAGAGATGCATTTTAGCTTGATTTACCTTATGGACGAATTAATTTTCAGCCTTGGAATTGATTATGGATTATTGCATTTAACTTTTGATGAAAATGGGATTTTAGGTTTGAGATCTACTTGATGAGTTACAATTCCATCGTGGCATCCTCTTGTATTCTAAGCAAGGAGTGGTGGTTTTATTGCATTGGACTAGAGGGATCTAACCTGTATTAGATCTGTAGAAGCTCAAGCATTGGATATATATAGATATGCATTATGACTACTATGTTAGAAGATTAGAAACATCTATAACCTACGTTGAGTCTTCTATTATGCCATATTGGCAAGTAACGCATGAAATATTCCTCATAATCAATGACAAACTCATTTGGATCTGAATTTGACCTACATCTATTATGTTGGTATGATTTAGAATATCTCTATGTATTGTATTATCACTAACAAGAGAGTTCATGTTATATTTTAACCACCACCTCTAGCCTATTAAATATTTATACATGTAGTGCAAACATGTGCATGCATAACAACACCACATAGCTCAAATCTATGGTCAATCACTACCTATGCATTATGTGCATGATGATGGCATACTTCTGATTTTCTAGACTTGTGCATACAAAAGTGGTGGTGCCATACAATCATCTCTTATTTCTATTTGTTAAGTCAAAATTCAAATCTAAAAATATGCCTTAAAAGAATTAAAAAGAAAATCATGTTTTTAATTTTATTTAAATAACTTTTTAATTTTTTAATTAAAACCCCTTCCAAGAGGCTTTTTCAAAAAATTACACATAGGGGTGATTAGACCAGGTGTTTTTTTTAGTTTTGTTTATATGAGGAGATCTATCATTCTATCCCAATTTTATAGAGTGGTTGGAAGGCATATTTTACCTCACCCAAGGGTATTTTTTTAAGTTTCAAGTGCAAGTTTTTAGTCAATAAGACTATTTACGATAAATTGTATTGTTAATATCTTACAAATGATAACTCAAAATTGAGTACTATCTTTTGAAAAAGTGTTTATTTTTTTAATTCCCATGAATAGGATAATTTGATCTGTAAAACACACTACTTTATAAAGTTCCAAAATCTGAGGGGGGCTACCATTGATTGTCTTGGGCAAGTTGCTATAGACCCTGCATTCTCTCTCTTGTGTACATTCAATTTTTATTAACTATTACCTATGACCATTTAGTGATTGATTTCATAGATTACTCTTATATTATTAAATACATTTTTAGTAGATGCTAATGTCCATTTAAGCATGTATTGTCACTTGTGCACCAATTTCTCTCACTTAATTGGACTTATTTTTGGCATAGTCTGAAGTCCATCTCTAGAGCGTGCACTATTACTACTTGATGAGGAGAGTTGTTTTGTCTCCAGTTATCCTTCTTGGAAAGGATAATTATGTTTTTTTTCATGCTTACATGGAATACTTGCTCACACACAAGAATCATATTCCATTTCTATATGGATAGATTCTTTCACCCACTAATCCTGTTCAGTTTAATAAGTGGGATAATATTTGTGACAAAGTTTATGCCACTCTATTACTACATGTTTACATGGATATTCATTCCATGTGGAATATATAGAGTGTTCATGTACTATTTGGAGCATATTATAGAGTCTTTTTGGTGATCATACCAAGATTTATGTCACACCTCCTCCTCCTCCACTTCTTATAGTCTCTTCTAAGATTGTTATACTCTCACCTCCTTTTATTTATTATGATGATACATATATATTGGATAGTGTTATTCCTTATATTGAGCCCCCACTATAGGATGAGATTTTACCAAACCTTAGTTGTCTCATAGTAGACTCTGCATCTATTCCTATACATATTGTTGCTCTTTTAAAGCCTTCATAGACTTGCATTTTAGAGGAATTTATTGATTTTAGTGTGAGTTTACACATTGAGAGTATCAAAGACTTATATGTTCTTATAGACATTCATCTTATAGATCTAAGTGCTTCATTTGTAGACTAGTCTTTAGTTTTGATGGTTGTTAATATTTTATCTCCTCTTCCCATGGATATTCTTTCAGTGAATGTTCCATGTCTATCTTATTCTCTATTTATTCTTTGTCATTCATTATATTCTTACTCATTACCATATTCTATAGTTAGGCCTATGATACCTAATCAAACTTTGGTACATTAGAGCATTAGCAAAGAGGCATTTGAGAATTTTTTTAGAGATATACATCTTGATTATTACATGCATTCCACTTAAGTGGGAATTTAGTAGTTTGATATCTCATGGTTTCTTTCTTCTAAAAGTAAGAGACAACATTTTTTTATAAAGGGACCTACTACAACATTCACCATGCAACATTATACACATACATTCTCTCTCTTCTTTGTGGAGGCACACATCCTTCATATTTTGTAGGATATTGGGATCATCTCTATATACTTGGGTACCTTATTAGTCCTTATTTTTGGAACACATTTTTTGTATCATCACCCACCTAAGATGTGATTTTGGGGACTTGTTGGGGTGTAGACCTTTTTCACACTGGGTTTTGCCTACATGGATGTTTTAGCTTGTTTGGGGCTCTACAGGTCATTTTGGTTACTTAAAAAGATTAGTCCCATATTCTTTAGAATGTGTGGTATCTTTCCCTCTCCAAAATATATATGCACCTCTCTCCCTTCATATTTATAAGGTAGTATAATGCAGTATATTGTGTGGATTATTGGAGCATATTCTTTCTCTTTGATTTCATTATTGAAGCTATGTGTGTTTGTTTTGTATTATCTTAAACAATATGTGTATTAAATTTCATCTTGAATCAATACATTCATTTAGATCAATATTCTTGGAGCTCATTCTAATAGAATTATGGTTGGAGATGTAACTAGTAACTAAGATGTAATTGATAACTATGGTGTAACTACTTGTGGGACAAGCAGAGGATAATCATATGAAATACCCTCAACTATGATCAAGTAATTTTCATGCATATATTTAAGTTATCTATACAAAATGTGTGGTATTTCTCATAACTTGTATCTATGGCTTACCCATTAACATGTCAAATTTGTCTCTATTAGGTACTACTAAGAATATAGTGGCCACATGTGTTGGTCTAACTTGTAGTGGAATTACAATCTCCTTGATAGAGATCTGAACATGGCCACTAAAACCATGAATAAATATGTTTTTAAGAGATATATCTTGATCTAAAACCTCAAATGTTCTAAAAGTTTGATATTGCATATGTTAATACTTGACCCATTGTCAACCATAACACTCTAAATAGGATTATGATCAATGTAGTCTCATACAAAGAGTGCATATAAATCTAAATCGTCATCAACAATCTCCTAATATAATAAAGTGATGAGTAGTCTATATGTAACTATAGTATGGTACACACCAATGATATTGTATAAGGGGTGTGTTTCCTCTGTAGTAGTGTGATATGATGCTAGTGGTGAATATGCTTGATATATGTATTTAACACCTAAATTTCTCCTACTTCATTTGTTGTGCACTTTAGAAATAGATCTAATAATATTTTTAATGCCTTAGCTTATGTTTATTGAACTTTTGGTTCCTTTGTGGGTGTTCCCAAATCAATCATGTTAGATTCTATTAGATTTTGTATCTTATGTTTCAATGTGATGCATCATATTATTGTATGGCATGGTGCCCTATGATATTTATAGAATGTATTAGAATCATATATTTTTGGAATATATCATGTTTTAAAACCTATTTTATGGGAGGGAGATATATGGCATTGCATTCTAAGAGTTGTTGTAAAACATGTGCTAGTGATTCTATAAGGTTGGTGAAAACTCTCCATGGAGGAACTGATAAAACTAGGTGAGGAGATGGCTCTAAAGTTGTATTAACTATGGTGTTTGGATCACTCCTATTTTTAGTGGCCCTCACCTTGTATGGAGTCTCACTATAAATTTTCATAGATGATTCTAATCCACTTGTATATTTTAGTTTTCCCACAAAGAGAAGATTGACTTCTATTTATTTCACCATCTAGAATAAATCTATGAAGGTTAGAAATTTATTGAATAAAATAGATTCATGTAATGTTGGTAGTAGTCTTTATTTGAATATGCCTTAGATCTCTCTATATTTCTTGTGTCTAGTCAATTTGGTCAATATAGTCTTATATTGTAAGACATTTTTGTAATAGAATCATTCAATTTTTGATTCAGTTGTGTTTCTTGAGCATATGATATTTTATCACTAATATTTAATGAAAATTGTGCTAGAAACAAATCTACTAATGGATTGAGTGTAGTGATAAACTGATTTGATAGATCATAAAACAACTGTGAGGCATAATCATTTAAACTAGATGGTAAGAACATAGTTAGGATTTAATCATTGGACACATAATCCAAGCATGTTGTGTGGAAATCTCAAATATAGTGCTCTAGGTCACCTTTACCATAATATAATGTAAACTTAGGTGCCATGAATATGGATGGAAAAGGAGTTATCTCTATGTAATGTGCCAAAGGTGTATGTAAAAGAACATGAAAATCCAAGGCATGTGATGGCCTAGCATCTCTCTGCTCAAGATGTAATACCTTATTCTATAGAGAATGAACCACCTACATAAGGGATTGTAAATTTGGAGGGAATAAACTAGGCATATGAGGTGTAGCTACCACTGAAGTTATCGAGTTAAAATTGGTTTTTGTACAAACTAAGTTGGCCTTAAAGTAGGTGTAACATTGTTATTATCTTGGGGATTAGAATATTGACCATTATTATTATTATTATTATTATTATTATTATTATTATTATTATTATTATTATTATTATTATTATTATTATTATTATTATTATTTGGATAATGTTGATAAGGTCATATTACATATCATAATGTTTGGAAATGAAATCTTGCAATTGTTTCTTATAATTTTTATCAAATTGGTTGATGAATTATACCATTATAGTTTGCAGAGTAGGAAAACAAACTATTATATATTTTAAACCT
The DNA here is from genome assembly GCA_037957365.1 of Torreya grandis. NCBI lineage: Eukaryota > Viridiplantae > Streptophyta > Pinopsida > Cupressales > Taxaceae > Torreya > Torreya grandis. The sequence goes on along the minus strand of JARHVA010009773.1, from coordinate 134,187 downwards.
TTAAATAAATTTAATCTATTAAATACTAAAACTAATTTGAAATTATAGAAATAATATTTGAACAAAGAAACAAAAAGGAAATAAATGTTAAGAGCATATAAAGTTCAGGTTTGAATAGTATTCTAAGTAAGATGGTTTCACCAAATGTTCTAAGATTTTAGGACTTAGTGAATGTAAATAATATGTTTTTAAAGAGTTGAGTATATTAAATCAAGGTAGAAATATGAAATAAACACAACCATTAGTTTGTTACAAAATTGACAAAATTTGACCTTTCTAAAAATAGTAATAATTAATTTAAATGAGAACTTAGCAAGAAAATAATTGAGATAGATGATCTGAAGGATAAAACTAAGGTAAAATCTGGTCTAAGTGTTGAAAATAAGTTCCAAGTGTCAAAGACCCTCCTAGATAGTAGTGCCCTAATTATGTAGTAGCGTCATGTGGTGTTAGTGTCCCTATTTTTTTGGTAGCATCCTCTATGCAGGATTGTTCTAAACTTTTAGGTGTACCTATGTCTGGGTATCTCAAGACTGTTCTTGTGTGCATGATTTCTAAAACCCTATAGATGACCTATCTTGACTATTTTTATGAGCAAACCTTAATCTACATGTTGTTAAGGCATCTAGTTGATACAAGTAATAAAGTGTAGGTTAGACATCCTCAATGCCCAATTGTGATGAGAGTCACCTACATACCAATAATTTGAATAAATATAAATCCTAATGTAGTTATCCCCACTTAAATTCTGGTGCAAGTGTAATTGAAGTTAGTATGATTGTATACCTAGATGATTTGAATGATTTTTCAACTATAAATCTGAGTAATCTAATCTTAGGAATGGTGTAGATGGTAATATGTAGAAGTAGGATAGAATAGGGATTGATAACATTAATTTTGTATTTTCTCTAAGTTTGTATGTGTAATTTTCATCTAATTTCCATCTAATGGTTAGAGGGATAAAATTCATGTATATATATTATTCTAGTGCCTATGTAGGTGATAAAAGAGGTCTAGGTGGACCATAGGAGCTATGAGATTTAAAAAGATATATTCTTATGGAAAAAGGAGGGAAAGGATAGTAGCACCAAAATTTGGATACTAGCACCATTTGGCACTATTATCCCTATTATGAAACTAGTGTTCAGGTGGTAAAAACTCATGCATGAAGGGCCAAAATTCAAGAATGAGGGTATGTGACTATTTTATGGATGACTAGGGACACCTATAGCCCATAAAAAGGCTACATAGGTGTGAAAATAGGCCCTAAGATAGGTCTAGGGATAATCTAGGGATATGTGGTCTCAAGTAGCACTCTTAACACTCAAACGTCATTTTTAGGTGATTACACTATGATATATTGTTTTTGTGTTTTATGAGTATAATTTATGTAAAAAAAAACATAAAAATGAAACTATATACAAGGATATAGATAAGAAAAACTATGTAAAAGTAGAGAGGAACAAACTAACTGATGAGTATTGAAAAAAACTCACTATCAAGGTGTCATATACCAAATAAAGGAAGAACGACTGCATGTGTTGTGTGAAGAGGTATCTAAGATCTATAAACTAGTTGTAATGAGTAATCTATAGTTTAAACTACCTATGGAGTAGGGTTATGAATATTTAAAGCTAATTGAATAGGCTTTTGAACTATGGGCTTCTTTGGGATCCATCTAGTAGAAGAAGTTGTGACTAGTTTGGATGATTGATACTGTAACATTGATATGGATGGTAATGGGGTAGATAGAGGCTCTCTAGAATCCATAACATGTATCTAATGTATGGGTCTCTTTAATACAAGTCTCTTTGGGAGAGTATGTGTATGTGGTAATGATGTAGGAGTATACCTCACTTGCACTAGTGGCTCAACTAATATCAGAGGTGTGCTAATGAAATCTATGTGTGGAGATGTGACTAGTGGTTGCTATGTAACTAGCTATAGAATAGGTAAATAATAATCATATGAAATGTCTTTGACTATAACCACTTGACTAGCATGTATATATTAAGACATTTATGTACAATGAATGGAATGGCTCAAAGTTATTATATCCAAGGCTTACCCAATAACATGGGAAATATGTTAGCACTAGGTGAAACTAAGAATATGATGGCCATATGTGTGGCCCAACATGTAATTGAAGTAATATATCCTTAATTGATCTCTAAACATGGCCACTAAAGCCAAAAATAACTATATATATCTAAGAAATATTCTTTTTTTGAATAACCCAAGTGATGTATAAGTGTAATAGTACACATATTAATGATTGACACCTTATCAACAATGACACTCTAAATACGATGATGATAAATGTAAGCTCATACAAAGAGTTCATATAAATATAATTCATCATTAATGATTTCCTTTTCTGAGAAAGTGATGAGATGTGTAGTTGGCACTATAGTATGATACACATGAATGATATTATTTAGAGGGTGTGTGTCCATCATATGAGTATGATAATATGCTAGCGATGGATGTGCTTGATAAGTATAATGAAATTAAGTGCCTAATATATCATTAGCCATATGTTTTAGAAACACATCTAAAAATATTTTCAATGCTTTCAATTCTATTGGTTATGCTCTAGGTGCCTCTGTAGGAGTGTTGACATCAATGATATTCAAATCTATCAAATCCTATATTTTATGTGACAAGTTGATGCATATATTTTTAGTATGGATTGGTGACCTATGATAATAATATAATGAATTAAAATAATAGATCCTTATAAGAGTCCTAGTTATATCAACCTCTTTGATGGGAGGGAGAAATATGGCATTGCCTTCCAAGAGTTGTTGAAGAACACGTGTTGGTGATTCAAGAATATTTATGAAAGGTATCCTAGGAGGAGATGATAAAACCATGTGAGGAGCTAGATCTAAGGCTACATTAACTATTGTATTTTTCTCATTCTTGTTTTTAATGGGCTTTATCTTATATTGGTTATTATTGGAACTCTTATTAGTTGAATCTGATCTAGTTGTGTACTATGATTTTCCCATGGAGATACTCTTGATTTCCCACTCTTTCATTATATGTCATATATCTATGAATAATGGAATTTTTTGAAAAATATATATTAATTTAATGATGGTAATAAACTCTTCTTGAATACGTCCAATATTTTTCTATCATGGGTCTAGTCATATATTTTAATATATTTTTATATTGTGAGACATATTCAGCTATTAGCTCATTGGATTTTTTCTTGAGTTATGCAAATTGAGCATATGAAACCTTGTCACTAATGTTTATTTAAAAATGTACCAAGAATATATTTATTATTTTATTAAATTCTCTGATTGATTGATTTGGACTATAATAAACTCATTGTAACGCATAATCTTTTAGACTATAGGGAGACAACTTACATATGAGATAATCATTAGACACGTAGTATAAACATGCTACATTAAAAGCATGAACATGATGTTATGGGTCACCCTTACCATCATATAGTTTATTGGGTGACATAAATCTAAAAGAAAAATGATTTACCATTATATGTTATGTCAAAGGTATATGTAGGAGCATATGAAAGTCTAAGCAGATGATGATCTTATAGTACCCTATTGAATATTTAACACCTTTCACTATAGAGAATTGATATCATACCAAAGTTATTGTACTTATGAATAGGATGGATGTGTATTATCTACAATAAGTTGTGCCACTAGTGATATTTATGTAGTTATAACAAGTTTTTGTAGAGTCTGAGTTATCCCCATAATAGGTGTAACAATATTAATATATGTTGGGTTGGAGGATTGACCAAGTGATGTATTCTTGAATTCAATAATAGATTAAAAAATATGTGCATGAATATGGGGATATTCTTGAATTCTATCTCTAAAAATTTGTAAGACCTCATATTTATTAATTTTTAGATTATCATCATCTATTAGGGGTGTCATGATTCCTATCTTGTGTATCATCAGTATCTTGATTATATTACTCATGTTTAGATGTATTATCATTAAATTCCACATAATTAGGATGTGAAAAATCAATTTGGGGGGTTGTAATTGGTCTTTTATCCATGGTATAAGCTCAAATGGGAAGAATTTGTGTATTCTCAATAGGGTTACCACTAAGGCTAACACTTATTAAAGGAAGATATATAACTTTTTTAGATGGAATATAATAAATGAAATTAAATAGGGTTGTTATGATAGAATATATGAAGTATGAAAATCCTATCACAACAAATGTAAATATGAAAATTTTTAGAAACCCTAAGAACATCCAGGGATAGGTTTTTTTAAGTATTTGAATTTGGGTTCACTAAATGATTTATATTTTTAGTGATTTACGTATTGTCAAACCCTAGGTTTCTAAAGTGATAGAATAATAAATGAGGGATTAAATATATAACTATGAACAACCTTTAATTTATATAATAATTTATTTAACTAATTATTTTATAAATAGAAAATAAATTACAAGAGATGTACTTATCTAAAAATTGATTAAGATGGACAAAAGATAGATTGGAAATTGGTACAAGGACTATGAAAGGTGTCATGAACTATAATCATGAGATAAAAACCCTCTTGGATAATAATGTGGTCCCATAGATATTAGTGTACCATGATCGTGTCCTATATGCCATACTCTTGTCCTTTTGGAAATAGGGATAATGATCTTATAGGTTTACCTTGACTTGATTATAAGGAGTTTGTGCTTGGGTGAATAGATTTTGGTTGACTACATGTTCCCTATTTTGACTGATTAAATGCAAAAATCTAGGCATCCATATTTTTAGGGTATTTTAGGAGCACAAGTAGAAAAATAATGGTACTATCAGGGTAGGATGGATATGACCTCAACACCCCATGTGTTGAGAATTTTATACATAACAATACCTTAAAAGGGGATCAAATATGATGTATTTATCCCAATCTAAATTATAGTGAAAGTGAAACTGAATGTTAGTTTGAATGCATTGAGTGTGATTTGAGAATATAAATTTAAGTAATATAAGTTTTGGGATATTGTAGATGGGTATATTTATAATTAGGGTATAATAGGGATAAATGACCTTGATTTGCATTTTTTTTGAGTTTTTTTATGAGTATTTGCTTCTGATTTCCATATAGTGGACAAGTCATTGAAAGTGGTCTATATATATCATTTTAGTTTTTACCATTATGTGAAATAGGTCTAGGGAAAACCTAGGAATACATTTAGAAACATAAAGGTATTCATTGGGAGAGTAAAGAGCAAGGGGATATTATCATTTCCCTTTAGTCAATAGTGAAGTGCATTATAGTCCAAAGGACTGCACTAATGTCTAGATGGCAAGAATGGATGAAAATGAGACCTAGGTGCCTAGGAGGTGGCTTAGTGTTAATTTTGGTATATATAATAATGGGTTGGACTCACATAAAAGTTGTAAACTAATCAAGCGAGGCCATTACATAGGTCTAGGGATAAACCAAGGACAAGGTGGTCTCAAGTGACACTCATTGAATTTAGATGACATTTTAGATGGATACACAAGTATATAATTGATCTTATAAAAATATATGATAAACATGAACTATAAAAGGAAGAGGAAGACATAAAATCACATAAACTAATATATTATAAAATAAAAGACATTTATTACATTATAACATACTACAAGGTTTAATAGGATTGTAGTAGTTTCACCTCTCCACCATTCTCCTTATAAAGAACAAGCTGTAACATTGAATAAGATTGTAACTAATGCACATTTCCTATTAAATTTTGGAATGGGTCTAAGATAACTATATTAATCTCAATATGTTCACCCCCATTTCTTGCATACTTTTATAACCTTAAATAAAATATCATGTACATTTTTAAGTAGAATGAATACCAAATATATTGAGGAACAGGCATGAAGAAGTGTCCATGTCATTCCTCTAAAGGATATTACAATAAATCAATATTCACCCATAACCTCTATATTATTATATATATAAATAAATAGCTTTAGGATAGGATTTAATCTCTAAATTATATGTATATTATCTCAAAATAGACAAAACCTATTTTTAAGATAACCAATAAACATATTCTTACTTATAAATAACTCATTATAATTTTTTTGGATATTGATATGCATATAAAGTATGTTTTATACATAAATAATATAATTGGAATTTCATATTTAAGAAAAAACAATAGTGTATGTCATAATATACACCAAAAATTACCCCCCACCCCCACAAAATCTATACTTTATAAATTGAGAGGTCAAATGAATCTACACTAGCCTAATTGAGCTGAAAAAATATGTTGTGTACAAAATCTTGTGTAAATCAATATTTCTCATTAAAATAAATGTAGATAAAGTGAACAAGTTAGGGAAACCAATAATATATTTCCTAATAGTGAAGCCATATTAGGTACCCATTTATAAAAGAGAACACAAAATAATAGTGATCAAATAAATAAATGAGTTGAAGATGATGCTTCATATTTTTTACTTAAAAATATCTAATGTCCAAGTGTATCATAATGGATGTAGAAAACTAACATGCCATAGATTACATTATTTATATGTTGATTAATTTTAAATATTAATAAGGTTCTTATGGATGGTATTTCATCCTGAAAAAATACATGGGTGTCAAGCCATTGTGACTATTAACTTGATAATGAAATGGTGTTGAGTACAAGTGTAATATCCTACCCAAGCATGAAGTAATAATGTGTTATATTATATTTTTAGATGAGATAATTTTATATTTTAATACTTCAAGGTATCATATATTAAAATAATAATAATAATAAATGAATATTACATAATAAAGTAGTCAATTGGTATGCATGGATCAAACTCTATGCCAAAGGAAAAGACATGGCTCAAAACATGAGAAATAAATAGGGAACATAAAATAATTATAGAAAAAACACAACACTAAAAAATAAAATACATAATATAATTTAAGCACAAGTTGTAGCACTTGAGGGAGGAGGTGGAGGATCATCCTTGAGTGGTAGAGTCAAATTGGCGGAAGGCTCTACATTAAGAGGATTCAACCACCTAACTGTCTAGGTGATTCATGGTCATATAAATAGTCTATCCCTCCACCATTTGTATTTGATTAGTAGTTACAACATGAGAGACTTTATGATAGGAATCTACATCATATTTACCATGTGATGGTGGTGAACCCCCACCCCCTAGATGAAAGTGAAGGGATAATTGGCCATGATTGTGCAACTAGATTTTATGCCTCTGGGAAGGAGGTTATGGCGATCCTTATGGAGGACTATATAATGGAACATGACTCATAGTTCATGGAGCATACCCTAGTGATCCATCAACTTTTATATGTGGTAGACATTCATCATAACATTTTATATTTGTGTTTGAATCCACATGCAGGTTGAAGATATAATAGAAATTTGGTCATTGATAGAAAAAACACAAGAGCATTCATCATTATTAAATATATCTTTATTTATATCCTTCCATATCTATAAAATAATTATGGATATGAAAAAATCCACATAAAAGTAATAAAATTTGGACAATTGGTCAAGTCCCCCAAAATAACAAGCTACCAAAAGAAAGGATTAGGGTGATAAGGTTGGAAGAAGCCATGGATCCACATACCAAATGATTGGGATTATGGGTATAACTATAAGACATTTTAAAATACTCAATTTTTTTGAAATTTGAACACTTGGGTAGATCAATACTCATATGATTAATTTGTTCCCTGAGTGGGAGACCTTGATAAATAAGTCACCAAAAGAAGTTGGCTAACATTGGTTTCATCCTATAATGCCAAATTTTGTCAAGTCTAGAAATCCAAGTTATGGGGGAGTAATTAAGACTGAAATGCCTATTTTAATTACAAAGAATAGGGGATAATGGAATCATTAATTGATACAAAAGGCCTAGAGAATAATTTTTAAAGTGGGTGTTATAATTCCATTGCCAGTCTTTCCACCAATCTAGGGGGACTGCAAGCTTAATTTACGAAGCATAACATCAAGAAGAGGATCATAAATGTGAATAACATAAGGTGATCTATATTTGTTCAAATGAAATTTAATTTTTATATTCATCCAAGGAATCTAGTCCCTTTCATCAATAAAATCATGAATGGTATAGATACCTTTCTAAAACAGTCTATGGGATTTCATTATTGATAATTCAACCAATAAGACATTAGTTTCTATCATAATAAGAGACCACCAAAAAAAATTATTATTAAAATATAAACATGTATCAAAATCATTTGAAATCTATTTCATATGTGGATTGATATCCTCAAAGGCTTTCAATATGAATTTGGAAACAAAGATACTTTAATTTTGACATGAACCATAGTGATGAGAAGGGAGTGGAAAGCTATGTTCTTCCAATTGGGTCTACCATAGGGTGACCCAAAATAATTATAATGACTTAGAAATATTTTATAGGCCTCATTACCTTTAATGGTATGGACAACCCATTTGGCACATAAGGATGCACTCTATTTGTAAAGTTCAACAATCCCCATGCCCTATTTATCTTAATTAAGGTAATAAATATCCCTAGCTACATGATGAAAACCCTTGGTTTGTTTGGAATTAGACCAAATAAAGTCACTGATAATTTTAGTTAAGTTATATTAATATTCTTTGGATGGTTCCCTATAGGAGGAATAATAAACTAGGGTGGAATCTATAATCTTAGTGAAAATTTGGAATTTACTTGCTAAGGATAGTGACTTAGTAATCTAGTACTCAACTTTGTTCTCTATTCTATTGATGACATACTACTAAAGCAAAGCTAGAAAAATTAAAAGGCAAAAGGAACACAAATAAATTTTCTTCATGTAAAATCTATTTTTAATTAAAATTAGATAATCCATTTAGGCATAGGCATCATAATTTGTTTAAAATAATGAATCTTGATCCATTAAAAACTAGACCTAGAAGCTTAGAAAAAAATATCAAGACACTTCATAGCTTATAGAAAGGTGCATTATTGTTCTTTGAGTGTAAGGAAGGTGCCATCTATAAATTTACCATTAATGAGCTAGGAAGATTGATTAGGTTAAAATGTACCTTGAACCAAACCATACACAGCTGTAGAGGCAAGAAGATATCTTAGAGATTTTATAGAGAAAATATATAATGTTGGAGCAAGAGGGAAACCTTTCCTAATGGAGTATTGTAGGTAGTTGTAGTCAGATTTGTAGTGATTAATAGTGAGGTATGCTAAAGCATCTAAAAATAAGGTTTGAACTATCAAAAAAAAGTATAGGTCAAAACTAAGATCTTTTAACCTAGATAGGATAAAATTCCATCCAATTATGTCATAATATTTTTCAAAGTGAAGTTTGATCAAAATGGTTCACTGACAAGAGACCCTATCCTATTCCATGCCCTCATAAATATTAATAATATTATCAATAATATACCTCCCTCTAATGAAACAAGTTTGTATAGGTTGATAATTGTAGGGAGAATAAAATGGCATTGATTGGCAAGAGCTTTGGTGAGTATTTTTAAGATACATTCAACAAGGTGATGGGATATAAACTAGTAATGAGATCTAGATCACCTAATTTTGGTATAAACTTAATATTACATTTATTATTTAAGGCTCCCAAAGAATGGTTTTATAGGGATTTTTTTTAGACATGAAGCAAGTTTGTTCCAATAAATTCCCATGTATAATTTTAGAATATGCATCGAAATTCATCAAAGATAGGGGATTTTTAATCAATCATGCATTGGAGAGAATTTCTAAGTTCCTATAGGGTCAAAGGTGAGTCACAAAACCATTGATAAGCCACTTTAACTTTGTGAGGACATTAAAGAATTCTTGAAAAGTGTAGATTGAGTAGACTTTATGTCCTTTATTTGGTCATGATCTTTCTTGGACCTAAGGGACTCAAATAATTCTTTGGAATTTTTATCTCCAACCTTGAGCCAATGTATTTGAGTGTGCAATTATAGATATCTGTAAGTGTGTCTATCTTCCACCTTAATGTGATGTTTGATTGAGGTATAAATATTTTATATATTAGTAACAAAAGGACCAAGATTAATAAGGTAGGAAACCTTTTAAAATTCCTTGATAATAACATCCTCATAGTTCTTTATAATGCATTTGACTTTCTTATTATAATGGTGGGGGAAGGTGATGGTGTGAAAAATTTCCTCATTACACCACTTAATCTATCTTGTAGCATAAAGAGGTTGGGGGGACAAGTTCCATATTTGGGAGATCAGATGGATGGTGTTAACATGGCCTAAGAGATAAGTATCTAGGATGAATTGATTATGTGGAACCTTGTACTACTCCATGACCCATTCCACTCTACAAGAGATATGATAATGATCATAGATAACCATGTCAGAATGGAAAGTGATAGGTTGAACATTAATGTTGGATAAGGAAAAAGATTTTATCGTAACAACATATAATGGTCAAGCCTTTTGAGCAAATAGTGATCCTTGGTATGATAACTAGACTACATAGACTAAGGCATATTTTCTATTGAGACATTTGATATCAATTTAAACATTTGATACCAATTTATATTAATATTTACTTCATATAAATGTATTATGTTGTTTCAACTATATTATAGATAGCTATATTTCTATTTAGTATTTGATAAGATTCATCTTTTATTTTCAAGCCAGTACTATTGATGTCATTTTGTGACCACAACTAATAAACATGTGACTAAGCTAGGTTTAGGCCTATAACATGCCACCATACAACTGTAATAACTTCATAAAGGTAAATTTAAAATGATGGAAATTTTTAGATCCATTTAGTCCACTATGTCTTTCTTGTGTTGCCTTATATTGTGATTACCCAATGTTGTGAATATTTATTTGACTATTTAATTTGAGGTCATCATTTGATTATAGATAATTTTTTCCATTGTGTTTATGAACATGCTCTTAAATGGTGGTATTTTATAATAATTTGATACAATCTAAACTCTCTACAGTAATGCATAATATTACATTAGATTACTATATTACAATCTTGTCATAATATTGATCATAAGCAAAGGATTTTTATTTAATTTTGTAAAATTTTAACACCTTTAATTTTTGTGAAGGTATGATTTTGGATTTATTGGTTTCATTGAAGGCCTATTGAGGTTAAAATATATGTTTTAAACATTTCTTGGAATTACAATTACAAGTATTTGACTTGGGTTCTTTTTAGGTTTATTCATCCCATTTTGGACCTTTGTGCCTTTATTATGTGGTTTACATTTGATTATAGTCAAATTACCTAATCATTGGGATTAGGTTTTTCATGTTTGGATTAAAGGAGGTTATCATTTTATTGTCATTTGGTTTTGTAGGGAGAGGAGAAGGAGGTTTTGCTTTATGTGAGGGTGGAACCATGAAGAAGAAATTAATGGGACTTAAACTTATTATTAGAGTTGAATTAATCTGATAGTATTGGAATGGATGGGATAAGATAACCATGGATGACTATGGAGAACACATAATTTGATGGGTAAAAAGATAAAGTAGTGGGAAAATAAAATAAATAGAAGAGAACAACAAAGAACTTTCCATTATGTAAGTAAGTGTATTTTTTTTTATATGTTGCTTTACTTGCATAAAAACCATGGTGATTTTATAAAAGAAACCATAGGTGGATGAAAAATATATAGGAAGGGCCTTCCCTCTTATTTAAATTTCTCCAGTACCCTTTTAATTGTTTTCATCTATGTAGCTTCTATATCATGTCAAATCAAACTTATAATGTTTTTTGGATGGAAAATATGGTTTCTTGTTTAACAACCCTATTTTTTTTGTATTTTAAATTCATCTCATCCTTTAGACAACATATAACTATAGTTAATTCTAGTTTTTTTTTAAGTATGGCTATCTAATTTAGCATCATGTCTTGAAAATTACTATTTTATCTAACATCCTATTTTCAAAAAGTGGATGTTTGATTTGGAATCCTATCTTGAAATTTTGTTATTTATTTTAGCATATTATCTATGAATCTAAATTATATGGGTCTATGTTGTGTGTTTCCATAGTGTGAAACCTTATAGTGGTAGACTAAATATGTTTTTAAACCCTCATTTCTCATTTTATTTTATGATTTTGAGACATTATCCAATAACCTAGTCCAACCCTAACCTAATGGTTAGGGTGGGTAGGGCTTCCACTAAATGGATGGGCACAGTGTTCTCATTATTTTTTATTATTCATGTCTTCATAGAACTATGTTATGTATGCTCCTTATTGGATATGTAAGATTTTAATGTGCCAATGACTCTTATAAGAATTTAAAAAATCTTTGATTTTGATGTAATATGTAATACGATTGAGAAATGCATTTGATGAAATTTTCATGTTATATCTATTATTGGAAATGACCATTTTGTAATTGTTTCTATTTTATAAATCCAAGAAATAATATGGTATCCATTTAGTACTCTTATGTGGGTAAATTTTATATTATATAAACACATATCTAGATTTTATAGTTGTCTAATCAAACCATTTTTTATTTTATGTAAGCATTGGTATATGTATCTATATGTTTCAACACTTGTAATATATTTGATTTTAGTCTAATCTTCCTATTGAAGAAGTATACTTAGTTCTTATTATATTTTTTTCTATGTCAAAAATGCTTAATAATTGATATGGAATTCATTTTGAACTTATTAAAGATTAATTGAAGTTTGCCATGGTTAACTTGTGTTATAAAAATACAATGGTTTCTTGATTATAATGCAACCTTATGAATAGTAATTATTTAATTGCAGTATATTTTAATGTGTTATAAATGATATATTTTTATGGTGCATTTTATTAGTCTTAGCAGATGACAAAAGTAAATTTTATAGAATGAATTGTGCAAGTAATAATCTTTATGTGTTGATATAAGGAAGACTAGTTTAACCACATATTTAAGGTCTGAATTGGTGTTATATCAATATGTTTAGTTGGATTTTGGATTAAGTCAAACCCTAATGTATAATTTATTATAAATTTTATTATTCATTTACTTTATCTATACTATAAATTGCATGGTACTTAATAGTTAGGATTATTTCTTGTTGTAGTTGAATTATACAAGTAAGTTGACTATGTTGGTTATAAGGAACTTGTTCAAATGGTAAATTGGGTAATTTTACAATGGTTGACTACTTATTTTAGAAATATTAATTTTAAATTATTAAATATTTCTATTTAGTAAGATTATACATGTTTGATTTTACCCTAATAGGTCTATATAATCTCTTTTACATTACAAACTTATAGTACACAATATGTTGGTAGATGGTGTAACACGTCATTCATATTTTATTGATCTTTTAAGATTTTATAATTCTTGTAAATCACTCATTCATTAGGATTTAAGTTCTCACTTATAAATGACATTTAAAAAAAAAAATTTACTAGTTTGATTATAGCATTGTTTTCCAAATGCATACTTGAGTAACTTGAGTCATCTTACTTTAGTAATAAATTATGTTTTCACTACTTAATTCTATTGTTACATTATCAATAATATAAATGGATTAATTGATGCAAAAAAATAGGCCAATCTTCTAAATGCCATATATTTTTACCCATAGCTCTATTTGAGATCTTCCACATGCCAAAATGAATGTCTCAAAAATTTTGAAATTTCCATAAGGGGTTCTATCTGCGTATAGTTGTTTTCAATATTTTTCAGAGGCCATATGTAATCATCTAAGGGTTCAAAATTATTATTTAATGACTTTTTTGGGAATTTTCTATTTTTATAAATTATATATTTTTAAAACCAAATGCCAACCTCAATTGAATTTTATCCCACAGGTTAATTTTAGAGTTTAAAATATTTTGGGAGATTTTTAAAACTACATGTGCTTGTATGCAAAACTTACTAAAAATAACAGCTGCCAAAAATAGAAGTTTTTTTTTAAATTTTTTCATGTCAAATCTAATTTTGATTTAAGGATTATTTAAGCATGGTTTGGTTTTTAATTATTTCAATTAATTCAATACAAAAAAATTATTTTTAATATTCAAAATCTTTGTCTATTGGTATTTTATTGTCTTGATAGTTTTTGGGTTCATTATCTAGTATCAGAGCATGTTCAAATCGTAGAGGAGTAAGACATGGAAAGAGGATGAGGATGTATTACACATATGAATTAGAATATATGAGATATACAAAGGCAAGTGGAATAATTAACTGAGGTTATCTACCAATCAGAGAAGAAGACAAGGTTGTGATGAAGAGGACATAGATCATGATGAATAAGTTTAACAAGAAGAAGAATAACAAGAATAACCACCATCGATGGAAGAGAGGATAGTTAAATTTGTATAAGGAAGAAATGAAATAATCAAGTTTAATTTTATATATTATGAAGGTATTTTTAAACTATAAGAGTTGATAGACTGGATGAATAGCATGTAAAAGTTTTTTGAGTGGAAAACTATGAGAGAAGACAAGAAGGTAAAGTTTGCATGCACAAAATTGAAAGGTCGTGAAATGATTTGATGGGATAACCTAAAGAAAGAGAGATAAAGGAAAGGTAAAGAGAAGATTAATTCATGGAAAAATATGGAGAAGAATCTAATAGAGAAATTTATTCTTATGGATTATGCATAAACCCTATAAAGAAGATATCAAAATTTGAGGTAAAAAGATCACAGTATACAAGAGTATACAGATGAGTTTTATAAGATCTATATACGAGTGAAGAATGATGAAAATAAAGATTATATGGATACAAGTTATGTAAATGGTTTTAAATTTACTATTCAAGATGAATTAAGCATGCACATAATACTTTGCATAGAGGAGGCTTATCAATTAGCTTTAAAGGTAGAATAAAAACAAAATAGACAAAATTTTAAACGAATGTCTCTTGGTCTAGGAAGAGGTGGATCCGTTCCAATAAGGGGAAAATTAGGTTAAATACCAATATAGGTGGGTGTAATACCAATAGAGGTGAACCATCATGTGGTGCAAAAAGGCAAGATGATAATAGGCAAGGGTTTCAATACCAAAAAAGAGAAAGAGGTTTACAAAGAGGACAAGGTTACAATGGTGCTAGAGGATGGTTTATAAATTATCATATATATTATGTTTGTTATATATGTGGAGAATGAAACAAAGAATTTGAGTGTCCACATTATCAAGATCAAGAAAAGAGGCAAGAGGATCACTCAAGAGTGAATCTATTTGAGGTTGAGATAGAAGAGAAAAATACTAAAGTTGCACTAGTAGATCTTAGAGAGAATATCATGATGAGAAGAACAATGATCACTCCAAGGAAGGAATAAGTGAAAAATAAATAAGGTGGTGATACATGGCTGCAATCAAAAACAATTAAAATAATATGTACTTTAGGTGGAAAGGTATGCAAAGTAATTATAGATAGTGGTCGTTGTAAAAATATGGTTTCTAAAGAAATGATAAAGAAACTAAATTTAAAATTTGAAAAGCATCTTACTCCTTATCATATTTCATGGTTTAAGAAAGGGAATGAGGTTACAATAGATAAAAGGTGCTTAATCAAATTGTCTATAGGAAAAAATTATAATTATGAAATAAGGTGTGATGTTATTCTGATGGATGCATGCCATTTATTATTAGGAAGACCATGGCAATTTGATAGGAAAGTAATTCATGATAGAGTAAATAACACATACTTTATGTAAAGGTGGTACAAATGTAGTTTTATTACATCTTAAAGAGGAAGAGAAGGCAAAAATCATGCTCTCTACTAAAGAATTTATCCAAGATATGAAGGTGGTAGGTTATTGTTATGTATTAGTAGCAAAGAATGAAGACATAGAAATCGTGTCAATACCAATAGAATTAGAAATAACATTAAAATAATATGTAGATGTTATGCCCAATGAGTTAATAGATGGTTTACCACTAAAGAGAGATATTTAGCATCACATTGATTTGATTCTAGGATAAGCTCTACCCAATCAATCAACTTATAGGATGAGTCTAGTAATAAGTTGATAAGGGAGAATATGAGTCCATGTGCAACACCAAAATTGATAACATCAAAGAAAGATGGAGAATGGATAATGTGTGTAGATAATAGAGAAATTAATAAAATTACAATCAATTATAGATTTCCTATACCTCATTTAAATGATATGATGGATGTGCTTGTAGGAGAAAAATATTGATCTAAGGATTGGTTTTTATCAAATTCAAATTTGTGAAGGAGAAGAGTGGAAAACTACATTCAAGACTAGGGATGGCTTATATGAGTGGATGGTGATGCCCTTCAAATTATCCAATACACCTAGCACATTTATGAGAGTGATGAATATAGTGCTATGAGAATATATTGGTAAGTTTGTGATTATTTATTTTGATGATATTTTTATATTTAGTAAGACTAAAGAAGAACACTTACAAAATTTGAGAATGATACTAAATTTGTTAAGAATGGATAAGTTATATGCAAATTTGAAGAAGTGCAAGTTTATGCAAAATAGTTTGGTACTTTTTGGGATTTGTAGTTTTTGCTGATGGTGTAAGAATGGTGTGAGAATGGATGAAGAAAAGATAAAGGTAATTGTTGAGTGGGCTATTCAAAACATCATTACATAAGTAAGAAGTTTCCATGGTTTAGAAACTTTTTACATAAAATTTATTAAAAAATTAGTAGTATTTTGGCACCAATAATAGATTGCATGAGAGGGAAGGAATTTACATGGACTAGAGCATCCATAGAAAGCTTTGAATTTTTGAAGAATAATATTATAGAAAGACTAATTTTAGCATTATCAAATTTTAACAAAGTGTTTGAGGTTGATAGTGATGCTTCATTTGTGAGAATTGGTGCTATGCTAAGTCAAGAAGGAAAGCCAATAGCATATTTCAATGAGAAATTGAATGAGGTAAGAACAAATTATTCTACTTATGATGTTGAATTTTATGTAATTGTACAAGCATTAAGACATTGGAGGCATTACCTAGTGCCTAAGGAGTTTATCTTATTTACAAATCATGAGGTTTTGAAGTATGTGAATACACAAAATAATTTGAATAATAGGCATGAGAAGTGGGTTTTTTTTTCAAAGGTATACTTTTGTGTTGAAACATAAATCAGGAAAATAGAATCAGGTAGTTGATCCATTAAGTAGTAGATTAGTGTTATTAACTATTATGGTGAGTGAATTAATTGTATTTAAAGCTATCAAATAATTATATGATATTGATCCATATTTTGGCAAGGTAGTTGAGTAGTGCAAGAATATATTAACATGTGGGACATATAATATTCATGATGAGTATTGTATACAAGAAGGTTATCTCTTCAAAGGGAAACAATTATGCATTCTAGTCAGGTCTTTATGAGATAATATAATAAGAAAATTACATAGTGGTAGTTTGGCTAGACATTTTGGTAAGATGAAGATAATATATTTGGTGGAAGAAAAGTATTTTTTGTCAAAGATGAAGAGAGATGTGATAAATTATGTTTCTAGGTGCAGGATATGTCAGGTGTTTAAAGGACATGTATAAAATACTGGACTATACATGCCATTACCAATTTCAAGAAGATCATAGACAGATTTGAGTATGGATTTTGTGTTGGGATTACTAAACACAAAAAGAGGTAATGATTCAATTTTTGTTTTTATAGAAAAATTTTCTAAAATTGTTCATTTTATTTCATGTAAGAAAACCAATGATGCTAGTAGAGATGTAAAATTATTTTTTAAGGATACTGTAAGACTGCATGGTGTTCCAAAAACTATTACTTTAGAGAGGGACACAAAATTTCTAAGTAATTTTTGGAGGCTTTTATGGAGAATATGGGTACTAAGATACAATTTAGTGGTTCATATCACCCATAAATAAATGGATAGATAGAAGTTGTGAATAGGAGATTGGGAAATTTGTTGAGATGCATAGTGGGAGAGAATCCCAAGTAATGGGACTTAGATTTACCACAAGTTGAGTTTGCATATAATAGTTTAGTGAATAGATCAATAAGAAATTAACTATTTAAATTTTTTTATGGGAGGAATCCTATGGGAATTTTAGATTTTTTACAATTACCAATTGCAAATCAAATTAGTAATGATGCATAGGCATTTCGAGAGTATATACAACAGCTACAAGGAGTACGAAGAAAGTTATAGGAAAGTAATGAGAAATATAAAGCAACAATAGATGTGAAAATAAGATCCAAGGTATTTGAATAAGGATATTTGGTAATGGTTTACTTGAGGAAAGAAATATTTCCAAAAGGGACATACAATAAGTTGAAGTATAAGAAGATTGGACATGTAGAATTGTGAAAAAAACAATGATAATGCTTATGAGGTGAGTTTACTATAGAATTTTGATATCTCCATAGTATTTAATGTTTCATATTTATATGATTTATATTAAGAATATGGTCAAGGTGATGAATATGAAGAATTAAATTGGTAGCAGTAGGTTTCAAAGAACAAGGAAAAGATAGAACAACTTTTGGATATGAGCACAGTGATTAGAAGGCAAGCGAATTATAATAGGTATTTGGTATAGTGAGAAGGATTGTAAAAAGAAGACAACACTTGAATTATATCATGTGAGATAAAGAATATTGAAAAAGAAAAGTGGTAGCAGTATAACTAGGGTAACTCTTAGGAGCTAAGTTATTTTTAACCAAAGGAGAATGATGCAAAACAAATAGGCCAATATTTCAGAGGCCATAACTTTTGACCCATAGCTCTATTTGATTTATTTTACATGACAAAATGACCATATCAAAAATTTAGATGCTGACTTAAGGGTTTATATCCACCTCCAATTATTTTATATTTTTTTTAAGGCTATACATGATCATCTAAGGGTCTAAAATTACCATTTAATGATTTTTTCAAGAATGTTCTATTTTTAGAAATTGTATATTTTAGGACTGGACATCAACTTCAATTGAATTTCATCCCATAGGCTAATTTTAGTGTTTATAATATTTAGAGATATTTTTAGAGCTATGTGCACGTGCATGTGAAACTTACTAAAAATAACAACTGCTAAAAATAGAAGTTTTTCTTAGATTTTAGTTTTTTTTTTTAAATTTTGCATGTCAACTATAATTCCAAGTTGAGGCTTATTTAAGAATGGTTTGGGTTTGTAATTATTTTAAGTCATTCAATATGAATCAATTATAGTTATTGTTTAGAATCTTTGCCTATTGGTATTTTATTGTCTTGATAGTTTTCAGGTTCATTATTAATATAACGTGATTTAAAATTATGTATTTATATTTTTAGTTGCATGTATGGTTTAGACATGATTGAAAATATTTGGTATGATATGGAATCTAGTTGGCATATAATTTTTTGAAGAAATAGGTCATAAATGTGTAAATTATGTAGGATGATTTTTTTTATTGTATTTTAACCTAATTTTAACATGTTGATATCACTCTTGGGTATAGTTCTAGTGCCTATTACTATGTTGATGTGTTATTTATTGTGAGAATGTGAAAAACTATTAACATTGTAATAAATAGGTGAGTATTATGTAGATCACTTGTGAATATGCCTATGATTGCATTGACATTGTTTTAGCATCTTTTATTATGATATCTTATGATAAATGAAATAGTTACCATGTCATGCTAATTGATAAGTTATCTTTGAATTATATCAAAGTGAGAAGAGATATAGAAAATAAATGTAGCGTAGATTAAATGTTGGTAGTCTAATTGAACTAACTATAGTTACTCATAAGTATTATCCTTTTTCTATTAAGAATATTAGAGAATGTATATTTTAGTAAATATAGAATTCGATTTAATGAATTTTCATATTATATACTTGTATTGTTTTTAGGGTGTAAACAAGGGATAGAGTATTAGGGAAACCCTAAATCTAGTGGTTTAATATGAACCATAATAATGAGATGGATTTAACATTACTAGAATTGTTATTTTTGCATGAAATTTATAAGAGGAAATTAGAGTTTGAACATACTAGCTTGTTATTAAGAAACATTATGAGCACTTATATCATAAATGAGATAACTATAGGGATATGTGAGTAAAAGCTCTTGGTGAGATTATATTTTTACAATTATCATGAGTGGAATTGTTTATTTTTTCATTGTGATATTTACTTATCTTTTGACAATGGCATTATACATAATGATTTTTGGAAATAAGTAATATTTTATATCTATGACTTGCACAAACAATAGATTTTATTCTTATCAAAACAACCTTGTCTTGGGCTAGGAGATGGAAACAAACTTTAGTTTGATGAATAATTTATTGTTAGACATTATTTAGAAGCCATTGATAAATATGACTGAAGATTATAAATAATGATGGATAAAGGTTATGTAATATTTTGTTAGATATCTAAATTCCTTTAATTATTTTAAGGAGATTACTTTGATGAGTAATTAATTTCTTTGAATCTACTATGAACTAATGCTTAAGTAATTTATTAGATGGGTAAAATCATAACATTCTTGAGGTGAGTTTGTTAATAATATTTTAGAGTATAAAACCCTAAGTGTGTTTGGTTTCTTAAGTGGAATATTTTATGAATGGTTATGAGTAATTTATTATATTATTAAACTTGGAAAGTAGGACGAGATGAAGGGCTCACTATAACAAAGGAGAATTCATACTTAAATGTCATCATTAGCAAAGCTTAAGAGTTTTTAAAAAGTAATATTGGTTTTCCCCCTTTAAATATTATATTATATAATCTGAGTTAATGAAAGTAATAGATATTTATATACATGTAATATTATCATAAAATATTATTCTTTAGGGTTAAATTGATGTTGACAATGTTGTTAAAAAATATGATAAAATTATCTCCCTCAATTATTATGAGTGTCAGAAACATATTTTTAAGGAATATTGTGCCCCTTTATAGTTAAGTAGTGTTAAATCTAACTAATCTTTAGATCTATGTCATGTACCTTTATGAATCAAGTAGATAGATATGTTTATGTCATAAGCATTATTTTGGTGCATTTTAAGATACAAAGGTGAAATTCTTATTATGATAAAGTGATTAATTACATATATGGAATATAATCATGAGGTTATTATTGGAACTTATTTTAATAACTTAACCTAGAAGTGGTTAAATATGTGTATGGTTACCATGAGAAAGATATAATAATAATTTATACATATTTCATTTTAAATTTATGGTATTAGATATAAATTTATAATCATTGTTATTGGAATTTATGAATCATAGCTCTAAAATGCTCAGAGTTTTGTAGATTAATTTTTAAGGTTGTGTCAACAAGGATCACTCTAAAATTTTAGGGTTAAATGACACACTTAAACACATAATAGATATATATGTGGTGATCAAGGAATGATTGTGAAAAATTAACCTCTCTTATTTAGCTTTTTTAGGAATAATGGAGTTTTATTCCTATTTTAGTTAAGGGTTTATATTAATAAATTATTATAGAATATAATAATGATTATAGTCTTGATTTGTGAATTTTTTATATTTTTCACCTTCCTAAAAATAGAAATAAAAAATATGAACTATAACTTAGTTGGAAAAAAACTAATGTGGTTGATACAGAGGTTGAAAATGGTTGTGCAAGACTAGGAAGGTGTCGTAAACCTGAATCTAGATTTTGTTCAACAAAAGGATAGGAGAAAAAAGGTGTCTAAAAGGGTTGTAAAAGCATGAAAAAAGGACCTATGGATGGGGCATCATAATCCACACTTAAAATACCAATTTGGACATTTTATATGACTACATTTACCCTCCCCCTTTATTCTAATGATGAACCAAAGCAAAATACTAGGATAAAGTAAAAATAGAAAACATACCTAGACTTATCTGCAAGGGTGAAGTCCATGAATATGTGTGATGCTAAGTGTGCATAGAGAGATCACAACATGAAGCATAAATCTGCAAGAGAAAACAAAGAGTAGATCAGTTCTTACCAAACATGTTGTGTCTAAAATAAGAACATACAAAGGTTGGGTAAAAGAGAGAGGAAGAGAAAGGAATGAATCCACCTCATCAGGTACACAAACCAATACAAAACTCATTGTGATGTTGAGTGATTATGAGTGATTTTGAGTATGTCTTGTACTAAGAGTAATATCAAAAATGAAGATGAGTGCTCAATTCCCTAAGGGTGGTTTAAGAATACAAAGGTTTGCCCTTTAGATCCATCATTGTATACTAAGTGTGAAGATATGTGATCATGCATATGTTAATATATTTTTAGACTATGTGTCTAATCCCTCTAAGTAGGTGGATCAAGAATACAAAGTCTTGCTAGTCCTTTGTATCCATCGTTACCCACCAAGTCTGAACTATGAACTAATACAAGTATAAATGTGTGTCATATGAAATGGATCATGAAGCCCATGAATGCTCTATAATCAAAAAATGTGGAATGGATAACCAAATGTGTCCTGAGAACTAGGCCAATCTTGGTCACTCTAAAAGGTGGAGATTAGGCTTGTATGAAAGCCACTATGAAACTAAGAACTAGGCTTATATGAAAGCTAATATGAAATGATGCCAACCACTTGTAAATGGAATAAGGCATGCAAATACTAAGAATACCTAGTTAATATAATGAACTATAAAGAAAATAAGCCAAATATGATGCACACATTGCCCCTAATCACTAGTGTTTGTAACATGGATTTTGATTTAGAAGTTATACTAACTACCCAATCTAAAATTGGAAGTGAGAGCCATCATCGCATGCATGATACCCTCTATATCTAGATAATATGAGTAAAATTGTATTAAAACTACCCAATCTAAACTAAACTATAGTTGAAAAAACTATAACTAACCTTACCTTTCTATCTATTTCTAAAAATTCTAGGTTTTTGGCTATTTGGATAGGAGTGGCAAAAAGTGGACACTTTGGTGTCTAGTGCTATAGTCCAATTCCAAAACTCTTATCCTTTACTATTTTTGATGGTTGTTGTGTATTCATCACTATTTTTTTTGTATGTTCTACAGGTTTTGAATTTTGATTTTTGTTCTAAGTGTTCTAAAAACTAATTTTGACCAGTATAAGGATTTGATCTCTATGACAAAACCCTTGTTTATTTCCCCCTCTTTTGAGGGTAGGAATGAAGACCATATAATGACCTCCCTTAGAGAAAAGAGCCTTGCAAGTGTGTTATGATAATAAATACATGATATAGAAAAAATAATAAAAAAGATATCTCAAGATATAGCATATTTTCTATTGGAGATTTTTATATCAATAGGGGTATGCCTAGATGGATGCAATAATGTAATAACATGTGCAATATACTAAATTGAAACTAGAAATATGGTTAGTTATCAAGGATGAATGGACAATGATGTCCATCATGGCATCCAAGAAGGAAATATAATGCATGATGTGTATCATGGAATTACAAACAACTAAAAATAAAATAATAAAATAAGCATGTAAGACAAGAAGTAAGAAGAATACACAAGAGACTAAGGGGTCAATCAAATAAGGGACATGGGTGCATGCCACTCAAACTAAGAAAGCAAGCATATAAGTCATGTTTAAATGCCCATGTACATATACAATTGAATACAAGTAAGATTGGCATGAGGGCCATAAGCACATACAAGATTACAAGCAAAGGACATTGACAAATGTCCTAAGACACACACAAGTAACAAAACATGAACTGAGAAATGAAATCACATCTAGCTACTAAAAGAAAGAAAGGAATGCATGTAAATGTTGGAAATACTATCACATTTAACTGATGAAATCAATAAGTGAAAGTATGCAAAAAATGTAGTACAATACTAGGTAGATGCTAAGAAATAAACAAGTGCTATATACTAATGAGTCTCAATAGAATAATCTATGTAAGCTAGTAAGCAATGTACATCAACATGATAACTAGAGTGTGTGGTGTTGGAATGACATAACATGGATGCTGTAGTCATGTAGAAGATTCCCCTAATGGGTAGATATGTTAATGTATATCTTGAATGTATAATTATGATGCCACCTCAATGGGTAGAGTGAAGCAATCAAGGATTTGGGTGTCACTGCACACCTCAAAGAAGATGAAGTGAAGCATGGTAATGTATATAAACTAACAAACAATAGCATAGAATAACAAAATTTAAGTCTATCATGGTAGTAGAAATGTAAAGCATGGATAATTCATATAGTTGAATTTTTTTTGTTGTTTTGAGTTATTTGAATTTTTTTATATTTTAACATGTTATATTGTTTTTGGTATTTTGAAAGTAAGCTATTTACAAGTAATCATAAGGAAACTATGTACAAGTAAGAAAAAAGAAACTATATACAAGTTGAGAAGAAATGATACTAATGGATGAGTCTCATAAAAGACTCCATATCATGGTGTCTTATATCAAGGAGAGGGATCATGCATGATCATGAAGCATGATAGAAGGGCTAAGATTGTGACTTTGAAAGTTGTGTATGTTATAAGTTCTCTAAAATATCTATAGTGGAAACTGATTGTGGAGTCCCCCTATAACTTTGAGAAGTGGATAAAACTATGGGGATCATAGGGACCCATATGGTAGTAGAAGAAGCTATCTAAAAATGTGATCTATGTGTATAGGAATGAGACCTCAATGATACTACCCTAGGTGATAATATTGTAGCTAGAAATTGTCTAGAGTCTTAAAACTATCACTGATGTAGTGGTCGTTGTAATAAAGTCCTTCATGGAAGTGTATGAAATTTCTATGCTGGTGAGGGAGGCCTTGACTATTCTGAATCTTAACTAGATAAAGAACTATAATTGGTGGAGGAGCTAAAACTAGTGACTATAGAATATGATATGGATCTAAAGTGGGGAGTGGAAACTCATATAGAACTCTACCAACTATAAAAACTTGATTAACATGAATATATTTCATGCATCTGTGAACTATGGAAGGTATTGTATGAAGTATCTAGATCCATGGTCGACTAAGCAACATGTCAAAGACTCTTACATTAGGAACAATAGTAAATGGTGTGGTGACATGTGCTAGACCAACCTATAGAGGAATTAAAATCTCACCCAATGAAATCTATGTGTCCATTGAATCCACTGATAATTATGTCTATCAGGGTGATATCCTACTCTAAATATCTGATATACTGAAGTAATGTCATAGTGCACATGTTCACATTAGATTCATTGTCTATGATAACACTATTAATGGGATGGCTATCAATGTAGGATCTAATAAAGAGTGCATAGTAATCTGAATCATCCTCAACTATCTCTTACTCTAAGAAGGAGATCAAAGGTCTAGCTATAACTCTATAATTATACACACTAATCATGCTGCTCAAAGAATGTGAATCAACTAAAAGTGCTTGGTATGTGGCTAGTGGAAGGTGTACATTATATGCATGGTGAACACCTGTTATGTTCCCTATTTCTTATTTAGAATGTTATGGGAAAGGATTTTATAAATTTTTTATATCCCTATCCTGTGTTTGTTTTGCCTAAGGAGGCTCAACTAGAGTGCTAAGATCAATAAGGATATCATTTATCAAGTCCTATATATTTTATCATAAACTAATTCATCTATTTTTTATGTGGCCTAGTGCCCTATGAAAATCATAGAATGCATTCTGATCATATCCTTATGGAAGAGGCTTTGGATTATCAACTTCTCAAATAAGAGAGAGAGAGAGAGAGAGAGAGAGAGAGAGAGAGATATATATGATATTGCATTTCAATAGCTACTGTAAGATTCTAGATAGAGATACTAGTAGCTTGGTAAAGGCTCATTGCATATGCATTGATAAAATCACTCATTGAGGGGGCTTTGAATCCACATTAACTGTAGGTTGATTTTGACTTTTTCTATAATTAACCTTTACTTTTTATGGGATTTCATTGTTACTCTTGTTTTTTGTTTCTAATATGATTGTGTACTTGAGTTTTCCCATTGAAAGTAATTTGACTTCCCTTTCCTTTAGTGTATGACATAACTTAGTAAAGGAAGAATTTTTTTTGAACATTATTGATTCATGCAAAGCTAGTAGAAGACATAACTAAGAACATAATCATTATTGATCTTGTAATTCTTATCCCCATGTTTGATCAAGAATTACAAGATCATAATCATGGGCTAGTCAGTTTAGCCAAGATAGTCTTTTATCTAAGAACATAATCTATGAGATGCTCATTTGAATTTTGTTACTTTTTTAGAAATAATGGACTTCTATTCCTATTTTAGTTAAGGGTATAGATTAATAAATTAGTATATAATATAATAATGATTAAAGTCCTGATTTGTGCAATTGTTTATCTTTTTCACCTTTCTAAAAATAAAAACAAATAGGAATAAATATAACTTAGCTAAAAATAGACTGAGATGGTTAATAGAGAGGCTAAAATGGTTGTGTAAGACTAGGAAGGTGTCATAAACCCAAATCTTTATGAAAAGATAAGAGTACCAAAAATTGGATGCTTTGGTGTCTAGTATTGTTGTCCATTCTTGCTGATATTATCCAAACTAATCATAGAGACCTAAAACTTTTTGTGTAGTTGTGTTATGCCTGTGTGAGCCTAACTATGAAAATTCAAGTGTTGATTATTGATGGAACTTATTGTAGAGCTGATTTTGTCTTCAAACCTGTTGGGACCAGCATACCCCCCTCTTTTTTTATTTAAAATTAGGGACCCTTGAAAAGTTTTTGTGCCCAAGTTTTGAAGAATATAAATATTAAAGTCTTTAATAAAATTTCAAGATCATCCACTCTATTAAGGAACATGCTTGTGTGATTTAATCCTTTTTTTTAGACTAACCTTGCTAACAAGGTTATTTGAGTCGTTTTGTAGCTTTCATGAAAGATTTAAGGTTCTATGTTTAGAAACCCTCGATGGCCCTTGATTTAAATTAAAAAATTAGAGGGAGCCATGTTGGTTACAACTAATTAAAACAAAGCTATAAATAAGGTGTTTTCATGGGTTAAAGTCATGTTTTCATAACATAACTCAAAATCTTCTTATTTCTTTCCCCTTTCTTTTCCTAAGTTCCTCAGGGATAATTTGATATAATTCTATGAGGTCCCTTTTTAAATTACCTAACTTAGCCTAGGTCATTAATACTAAGGCACTAATAATTATTTTGACAATATAATTAATACCTTATGCTAATTTATTTTATTTATGTCTTTAGGTCTAACAATTATCTCCTTCACTCTTTATAGGATCCTACAATCGATGCTTACACACTAGATTTGATCAAATAAAGCATTCTAATCAAAAGGATTTGGATTAAATAATGTGCACCATGATAAATCAATAGAAATCATTCACTCACTAAATTTGATCCAATGGCATGAGGTGTAAGAATAAAATTCAAAAGGAACATAAGGCCCCAAGTATCAAATGTATGGCGATTTACTAATTGAAAGGTAGAAATAAAGGGGCCCACGTGATAAAGACATCTAATTAAATGATCAGGCCCCAAAAAGATCAAATAGTAATCTCTTGCTTACTATATTTCATCTAATGGTATAAAGCTCAAGTGGACTTTTTAAAGGCATCCCAAGCTCTTAGGAATGATGTGTGTCATATTTTCATTTGAGCCATGACTGGCCAAGAAATCAATAGTAATCGCTAGCTATATTTGATCTAATGGTGAAAAAGGCCCAATGAATTTTCAAAGCTTAGAGAGCTTGACATGTGGCTAGTATGTGACCAAGGTGACAATTGACAAGAGATACATAGCATGATAAAAATCTATGAGGGTACCAAGTGTCATGATCACAAGCCTAGAGATCACTGGGATAATTAAAGCTAAGATTTAGATTTAGATCAACGGATCACACTTGTTCATTGGATTTGATATAATGGTGTGAATTAAAAGTAAGATTTTAAAATTCAATGGCTATTATCTAAATTACACTTATGAAAATTTCCATGAAAACCCCAAAATGATGCCACATGGACTCCACATAAGCATAAAAGGTCAAAATCAAAGATATTCTAAACTCAAAAATGCAAGTGTATAAATAAAAGTGTCTCCATCAAATCTAAAACATGTATGAAGTTAAATTATGAATATCTCCTACCATTAAATCTTCAAACCCTAAACACTCTATAAAAGACCTAAATCGATTCAATTGGTTATAATTCAAATCAAAATAGCATAATTGTGCTCCTGAGAACAAGTGTTATAGCAAAAAATCTCTACAATATAGTTTAGGTGATTAAATAACATCAAAAATGGCTAATAACAAATAATAATTGAAGATGGAAACCAAGCTTTATCTAACCTTTGACAATGAAGGAAGGATTTTTAGGGATATAAAATTGGACCTGATAATGTTAAACATCCATGGAGTGAGCAATTGGTCTAAATTGTTCTTCTCAATAGATGAGTTGTAACCTATCTCTTAGGAGGAAAAAATGAATTCCATAATTAATTGAAGGTATAATGACTTGGTTGTAATTGAAATGGATGGTCTCCACCATGCCATGTTGAAACTAGAGGTAATACACTGTATTGATGTCCTTGCACCCATCTTTATTAATTTTAAGATTGATGGAGAATGAATAATTCAAGAGGGTAGGTAAAAAAGGGTGGAATAAATCTCTCATATGGCCTTTGAAACCTATTCCAAGCTCCCTTTACTCCATCTCAACCTCCTTGACATGAGGAACTTGGCTAACACCCAAGATCTTGATTCAGTCCTTGCACCATAGTTAATCCAAGGACCCTATTTCTTTCAAACCCTAGATGGCATGATACCCATTGTCTAATTTAAGGAATGAATTAGAGTATCCATTACCATACTATATTGAGCCATTGGTTTCCCTTCCACCATGTATATAAACAAAGTCTAGGTGTCTTATGTCCACTTCATGATAGAATAGAAATTGACCCCTCCAACAGGAAACCTAATTAGCTTCTTCTGGTTTAAGAAATTCATAGCCATCAAAATATGGACCTCTAAGAAATTTTATACAATGCCCTACCTATTGGATTCCATTCTAGCCTCTATATCCTTACCTATTATTAGGAACTGATACCCTAATGGTATAACCATACATTCTCACCACTATTCTAAATTTTACATATTCAAGTACAAGAACCACATACAAATCTTATATGATTGTGTTTTCCAAGCCATATATGAAGCCATCACAGGAATTATTATGTCAAGATTGCATCCCCTTATCAAGAAACCTATAGAAACCATGGGGGATGTATGGTACTATCTAGATTACATTGTCATTAGGATAGAGGGAATCCTAACCCAATATTATAGGCTACTAGTCCATGTCCCTAAAAAACATGATCAGTAAGATATTTCCTCCCTGATCACCCAAGGTATGGATAAGGTATGCAAAAAGAAGAGGAAATGCCAAATCCACCACCTGCCATTAGATGTTAGAAAGATTGTAATCAAAGATTGGAAGTAGTAAGAAATCATGGTAATGTATAGGAATTACTTTGATTTCAAATTAGATGACCTTAAAATGTGGGACCCTAGGGGTAGGGTAGTTCACCACATTAAGGATAGAAATTTACTTAAGATTGAATATGAACATAAGCTAGGTGTCAATGATGACATATATATATGGATCAGATAGAGAAAGGGATCCCTTTGAATAAGTAGGGAAGGAGATGGTTCCAATGGAAAAGGAAAAAAATAAATTAGAGATATCCTTGGTTCCTATGACTCCAAGGAAGAAGCCTAGGTTGACCTTTACTCACCCTACTAGTGAACTCAATCTCTTCAGTGATGAGAATCCAATCCATGGACCACTCATCCCTAATTGGTTCATCTATGGGAATATATAAAATATCCCATCCCTCTCTCCTTCATGGGCCTTGATATAGGTTAGCCTAACTAAGCATGATAACATCAAATCATGGATCAAGGACATAGTAAACAATTAATAAGAGAGAAGAATACAAGTTCATCATATTCAGGGAGGATAAACAATTAACACACCAAGTGCCTCTGATAGTGTGAGTATGGAGGTGTTCAAGCCTCCAAAGTTCAAAGAACTAGAGGTTAAGGTCTAATTCAACCCAGACACAGTAGGATTAGAAAGGATCCCCACAAGGATGGCCATGGTTGGTCAAGAGGAATTTAACTTTCAAAAGGTGGAACCATTCACAGGGCTAACCGTTTTTGGAGGACAACTTAGAGAGGTTC
Organism: Torreya grandis; assembly: GCA_037957365.1. Taxonomy (NCBI): domain Eukaryota; kingdom Viridiplantae; phylum Streptophyta; class Pinopsida; order Cupressales; family Taxaceae; genus Torreya; species Torreya grandis. The sequence continues at coordinate 104,081 of JARHVA010009773.1, read as the reverse complement.
TGATCCATAAAGAATATGTGGGAAGTTTAATTAAGGCTCAATCTCAATAGGATAGAGTCTGTGTTTAGGGCTTAGTTCAAAGAATTAAGAACCTCAAGAAGGAAAAAGAGAATTTGCAAAATCAAACAATTTTCTCAGTGCCAGATTCAATGATTAAAATGCTTAAGGAGTCATTCTATGACATGTTTAGATAAATAAAGTCTATGAAATTAAGAAAAGATGCATTGGAAAACTAGACCACCTTAGCTAAGGAGCTAGTTACTCAATGACAAACTTTTGAGGATAAGATTGTTGAACTTCTTAATATTTAGGTTAAGAAGCAAATACCAAATTTTAAATCCATCAGCATAGGGAACCTAAGTACCATTTTATGAATTATTTTAGACAAGGTCCAAGCCTTAATTTATTTGCATACTAAAATGGAAGAACTTATCAAGGTGGAGAAAGAGCACATGATCAGAATTGAGAAGCTCCTAGGAACTCTGCTTGAGGATCCTGCATAGCCCACTACCTTGGGGATTATTAGTGATGAAGCGTTCTAGCATTTATACACTTTGGTGACTCAATAAATCAAGGGTAAAAGTCAATGACAATTAGGGAAAGATAATAGTATAATATTAGACATGATATTCAATTCAAGGGAAAGGATAAATGAAGCCAAAAGTATCAAGGAATATGTGTCAAGGAATGACAAGGATTTTGATGATCTAGCTACTTGATAATAGGAGCATATACAAGACCTACCATAGACTTGGGATTAGTGGATGAACAACATGAATGGGCTATGAGTATCCTTCAACAACAAAGGACCCCACCTCTAACATCCTAATTATGGTTTACCTAAGAGATGGAATAATCTTTTTTAAAGGCACATGATAGTTTATTAGTGTGATTGCCTCTAGGTCAGGTTATTTATAAAATATATGCATATCATAGTTTTTTACAAAGACAAGTATATTTATCTTTATACACCTGTATTTTAGATTGATCAATATACTACCTAGTTTTTATATAAACTACCTAGTTTTTATATAAAGGCATGTATTACCATTTTTAAAAGGGAAAAACTTTGAGCTATTTTTCTACCACTTCTAGGCAACTAATACAAAATATCAAGGAATTCAACAAGAATTATTTGGGTTGATGTGTTTGAATTGCTAAGTTTCTCAATTTCTTATATAAGTTTTAATATGAATAGTTTCTAGAAATACTAAGTTAGATCATTAATTAAAGGGTTGTTAACTTGTGTAATGCTAGGTTAGTTTAATGAAATTGAGTTTACTTCATTTTATTTTCTCTATAATGAATATGTGTATTAGGCATCTAAGTGTGGTGTAAAACATTAAAATTAAATCGAATTCTTACTTGTATTATCATCCTATCTTCAGAACTAGGCCTGGTTAGTAGTGAAATGTGAGCTTAGGCTACTTTACACTATATGCTAGTTAAGATCATGCTTGGTAATTATTAAAACTATGTCAATATGTTCACAATTAAGGATCAACAATCACTATTTCTTTATTACTCTACACTTTCCTTTTGCTCTTTCTTTAAACAATTCACTTTAGTTTAAAACATTGTTCATAACCATTTAGTTTAGCCATAGTTACAATCTAGACTAATTTGTTAGAATTAGCATCAAGATTCATAAAACAAGGCACCAAGATGGCTCCCAACCATCAAAATTTATAAAATTTTTTGGAACAACCTCTGTTGCTTTTCTACTATTTCACCATGGGCATCCTAATTGCCAAATACCTACAACTCATGCCCTAAATCCAAAGGATCCTAAAATGAGAAGTGTTCTTTAAACACTAAGAGCACCTGTGATACATTTAGAAGAATCAACAAGAGAAGCTTTATTGGTACTAAAATGAGGGCCATTGATGTTAATTATCCCAAGATTTGGGATGTCTTTGCATCTTTGTGTAGATATTTGATCCCAAGTGTAAAGGTAAGAGGTCTTGGGGCTTCCTTACATGTCTTTGTGCTTTGTTGAGGCAAATATCATAGTTCTTTAATAAATTCTTGTTTGATATAGTAAATATAACTTTGAGTTTTTGGATATGTAGTAGTTAAAAGTGGAATGACTTATTCTGATCAAAGATCAATTTATCCCTTAAAAATTAAGATACACTATCAAGCTCAAACTTATAAAGATCAATTATCTTTGCACAATAGGATGCATCCTCGAGCTACCTTTGAGGGAATTTGATGTCCTTGATTCTCTAAAAAAAAATTAACTTGATGTACTATGTTTTAAATAGGATTTCACATTCTCAAGATGGAATTGCCCAGGATTCACACCAGATCATGCTCAAAAATGAGAGATCCTTTACTAGAGCTACAAAGTCAATATAGAACTAGGTGTCACAAAGATAGATGAAGACTTTCTAAGGATTTACCCACTTCTCTTGTTTAAGGGACCTTTACATTCAGACCACATCCAGGTATGGCTTGGTTAGGAAGTTCCCCCATTAATGTATAAGGGGTAGTCCATAATTTACCATGTAATCTTGAGAAATATTTTCCCATATTTAGTCCTACTAGTGTTGTAACTATGGAAAAACATGTCTTTTAAAGCTACTTTGAGGTTATTAAATGGCATACATGAGGATGTATAATGTAGACTATTTCCCTTTACTTTCAAAGATGCATCATATGACTAGTTCATCAATTTTATTGATGACTGCATTACCACTTGGAATGATTTCAACACCATTTTCATTGATCAATTTGGGAAGATTATCAGTCCTTGTGTCATCTATCATCAATTTACAACCATCAAAAGAGATGTTAGTGAACCTATAAGGTCTCTCAATCCTAGATTCTAAAAAATGTATAGTAAGACTATGGAACCTTACTTAATGACATTATATCCCTATAAATCTACAAATATGCAATAGATCCAATGACTTATATCTTTCTAAAGAGATTTATCTCAGTTATAGCTTCATTAGCCCAAGGCTATTTTGAAGCAGTGGTTATTAGTGATCAAATGCAACCACAAGGCCACATGGTGTACTCCAGCCCCAATGTTAACCCATAAATTCCTACTCTAAACCTTGTTCCAAATAATAACCAAAATACCCCAGCTCTTAATCAAATCCCAAACTTAAACATTTTGCCTACTAGTTATGCCTCTCCTAATCAAAATCTAGGGTTCTCGAGTTACCAAGCTACTAATGGATCCTCTAATAATGATCAAAAGACCTTAATACCTTCTCTTGGTTCAAACAAAAATTATGTCCATAATTTTCAGACCCTTAAAAGTGAGAATGAATATATATTAAATATGGTTTAAAAATTTGGCACCAATTTTCTCTAATTGTAAAAGTAAGTTGGTAACACTGGTCAAAGTTCTGAAAGTAAATTTACTTTCCAAAAAATCAATAAACTAGGAAATAGATTTCATAATGATAGATTATACAATAACAACAAGACTAATGAACCTTTTGATAGTAACAAAACCATGGATTAATCTCATAGACATTTATTTTCCTGACTACGACAAAGTGCATGTTACTATTAAACATGGTTAGATTGATTACATTGAGTTTTGCAAAGCCTTTGAATATTTTCGAGAAGAACTAGATACATTTGAAGTAGTCCCTAATAAAGATAGAAATACAAATACATCTGGTCCTAAGCCTTCTGACCAAATACACATATTAGAAACCTTTGATTTCCCCTTTTAAGAGGATAACAAACTAGATGAGATCCCTGAAGAAATCCATGCATTTAAATAGTTCTTAAAAAATACTTACCCATTGACAAACAAAGAGAAGAAAAAACATGTGACCACTTAAAACACTAATAACTATGGGAACCCTCCTGACACTACTTCAATGAATGACCCTGAGCCACCCAAAAGAAGTTCCTTCAAGCCTAGTGCTGATTCATCGAGCAAAACTAGATATAACATTGTTGAAGACGTGAATAAAATTAAGGCAAACATCACATTGCATGAGGTTAACACAGATCACAGAACAAAAATATTTATCGTTAGAGTCCTTGAAATTCAACAAAAATTAGAAGACGGATCATGTCAATGTAACGATACATAAGGCCAAAGTTGAATCCCCCCTTTATTTCTCATACTTATGAACTTTGGTAAGAAATTGCACAATTGATTATTAAACTTAGGTGCCTTTATAAATATCAGTCCTATTGGTATGTGTAAACAACTTGGCTTAACCCCCATCAAGTCTGATAGGATTATCACCTAATTAGACAAGTCAAGGGTAAAGGTAATCGGATAACTTTTGAATGTTCACATATAGAAAAATTATAAACCTATAATTCAATAATTCATTAGCATTCAAGTGGTTACCATGCTAGATGCCTATGGAATCTTGTTGAGCAGGGAATGGACCAAGGCCTTAAATGGGTATATGTCCACTAACTTCTCCCACTTATGATTATCTTAGAAAGGAGTCCCAAATCAAATTAGAGCTGAGAGGGAACCAAGAATGAAACATATGATAATGGAGTATAATGTTGTAAATGAAAGGGTAAACATAATTGACTCAGACTTAGGGTTTTTCACCCTAGAAGATGATAGGATAGATGATTCGAAGGATAAGGAACCTCTTCTTAGGTTATGGAAATTGCATTTTGATGGTGATATATAGAAGGCTAGATTAGGTGTTGGCATTGTTTTAATGATCCTACTAGCAAAAGGTACCATGCCTCTTATAGAATCCAATTCCCCTAATCTAATAATATTGATGAATATGAATCTCTCGTCCTTGGTTTACAATTTTCCATTAAGAATAAAGCTAAGGAACTACTATTTTTTGGTGACTCTGAACTAGTGGTCAAATAGGTTAAGAGTAGGTACCAATGTAAACTCTCATACCTCAAGAAGTATAAGTTTAGAGTCTGAGACTTGATTGAATATTTTGATGATTTTAACATAACCTCTATTCCAAGGGAAGAAAACCAAGTTATAGATGAGTTTTCATCACTACAACAAATCACATGCCTAATCTAGACTCCCTTGATTTTAGTACTGAATTGGTCCCATGTCCATTAGTGCCTGATATCATTAATCATCTCCAAGTCTTTAATGATGACCCATATATATTTTATTTCTTGACCAACTAGAGGTCATTTGGAACCCATTTCATTGATTGAGTTGATGAAAATGCAATTAGAGGGAACAAGTTTGATAACAAGGTCATTCAACTCAATGACAACAAAATCCCTAAAGGGATGATTACTATAGAAAGACTATTTGATCAATAAAAACTAGTTGAGGTGTCCAAAATCCCCAAGGTGAGTGGAAAATATTACAATACTATGGATCTTGGCCTCTAAGAGTAACCCCAACTAGTGAATGTTGGAAAGGCTTGTACAAATTTTGAGAATGAGAAAGCCAAAGAACTCCTTATCAAGTACAAGGATGTTATAACATGGTCCTATCATGACCTAAAAATATTTGATCCAAGGGTCATTACCCATACCATACCCCTAAAATAAAGTTTTAAACATTTCAAACAAAAAAAAAGACCACTAAACCCCATGTTAGAACCTATGATCTTCAAAGAGGTCAAAAGATTTCTAGATGCTAGGATAGTCTTTCCTATCAGACATTTAACTTGGGTGGCCAGTTTAGTTCCATTAAAGAAGAAGAATAGTGAGATTATGCTCTACATTGATTTCAAAAAATTTAATAGAGAATCAAAGAAGAAAATTTATCCCCTCCATTCTCTCAATCAGGTAATTCAAACTATTTTAGGTTTAGCTATGATTCCCTTCCTAGATGGTTTTTCAAGTTATAACTAGGTATTAGTTGACAAAGAAGATAGGATGAAGACAACCTTCACAACAAAGTGGGGAACCTTTGATTATAATAGGATTCCATTTGGACTAATTATCATAGGATATACCTTCCAAAGAGCCATGGACCATGCCTTCCAAGGTTAAATTGGTAAGTGCATCATTAGTTATATGGATGATATAATAGTTTTTTATAAAAACAAGGAAGATCACTTCATGCACATGTAACAAGTTTTTGAAAGATGTAGAAGGTATGACATTTCATTGAACCCTAAGAAAAGCATATTTTGTGTAACTAAAGGAAAAATATTAGGACATGTTATAACCAAAGATGGCATCTCCATAAGCCTTGAAAGAGTGGAGGCCATATCCAAAATTGAGCTCCCAAATAGTAAGAAGGAACTAAAGTCATTCTTTGGCAAAATAAACTTTGTAAGGAAGTTTATTTTGGGTTTTGAAAAAACTGTCAAGACATTAAATGACATGCACAAGAAATATGCCAAGGTAATCTATAATGAATAATCCAAAAAGGCATTCAGTGACATCAAAGAGGCTATTGACCAAGCCCTAATGCTTATAAGTCCATATTTGTCAAAAGATTTCTACTTTTATGCTTTTGCATTTGATCATAGTATGGATATGATATTGACTTAGAAAGTTGAAGGGTGTGACCACCCTATAGCCTTCATGAGTAATAATTTAAAAAATGTTTAACTAAAATATTACATGATTGATAAGTAGGTATATACACTAGTAAAGGCAATAAAGAAGTTTAGTCACTACATCCTCAAAAGTAAAGTGCATGTTATTCTACCTGAACCTACCACTAAGCTTATGTTGAGTCAAAATGAGTTAAGGGAATTTAGAGGTAAGTAGATGTCATTTTTTTAGGAATATGACTTGGAGATGAAGGTATCAAAGTTGGTAAGGTGCCAAGGTTTGATTTAGATGATTGCCAATACTATCCCTAGACTAAGTATCATGCAAGTAGGCCAGCATAGTTTTCAAAACAACAAATGTTATGATTCAATCATACATTTACTAATTAATGGTACTTGTCCTATAGGTCTATCTAGGGATCAAAAGAGAGCCTTAAGACTCAAGGCAAATCACTACCTAATCAAGGATGGAATATTGTACAAAAGGAACTTAAAAGGAATCTACCTAAGATGTGTTTCATAAGAAGAAGCTACCCAAATTATGGCCACCTTTCATGAAAAGATGGGAAATGGACATCCTTCTAGAAGAATGACATCTCACAAAATCTTAAGGTCTAGTTACTATTGACCTACTATCTTCAAAGATGCTCACAAGCATGTGAGATAATTTCACTCATGTAAAATATTCAACACCAAAGAGTCAAAGGTGTGCCTCTACAACCAGTCATGATTGACAAAATATTTGCATAATAGGGTCTAGACTTTGTTGGAGTGATCAAACCCAACTCATCTAAAGGTCACAAATACATCTTGTCTCCCACAAATTACTTCACTAGATAGACTGAGGTAGTGGCCACCAAATAATGTAGGATTGAAGAAGTGATCAATTTCCTAGAGGATAATATATGTACTAGGTTTGGGACCCTAGTTTTTGTGGTATGTGACAATAGGTCTGCATTCATCTCAATTGAGATGATTGAATGGGATTATGACAATGGTATTACACTTAAGTTTTCCTCCAATCACTATCCTTAAGGGAATGGTGTTTCTGAATCTATAAATAAAAATCTAATTAAGGTAATCAAGAAGTCTATAGAAGACAAACCCAAAATTTGGCATAAAATAATCAAATTTACACTTTGGACTAATAGAATAAGGATCAAGAAATCCTTGAAGGCTTCACCTTTTCTGATGGTGTATGGGTAGGAGCCCATCTTTTCCATTACTCTCAAATTACCTACATAAAAATTAATGAAATAATACATGGTATAAATCTAAGAATGTGCCACTTATAGGCTATAGACATCATTTAGATGGAATATGATAGAGAAAAATATTTTTCTAACTTTAGTAGACACTAGGCCATAGTGAAAAGATGCTTTGACAAAAGGTCTAAAGTCAAAGATTTTAGGTAGGGAGACTTAGTCCTCATTTGGGAAAAAGCATCTAAACCCAAAGGTAAGCTTGGAAAATTCACACCCCTGTAGATTGGCCCATATCAGATTGTAGAGACACTGGGGAACAACACCTTCAAGCTCCAAGATTTACAAGGGGTAGAGTTCATATTGCCTACTAATGGGCAATACATCAAGCACTAATTCTCTTCCACCCCTCTTGGGGTCTTCATGGAGTAAGGTGTAAGATGAGTAGATTAGAATATGTAGGTTAGTTAGTTTGCTTTAAGCATCTTTCCCTTATTTTCCCTGGTTTGTATATATGTTTGTTGATATTTTTTTGGTTTCCTTATTTTTCTTTGTTCCTTTTGTTGTGTCTTGCTTTCTTGTGGTTTTCCTTGATTTCAAGATGTATTTGGAGACATCCTTGAGCCTAGAAGTTATGAAACATGCTCAATATGTGACCTAATTCTAAAAAGAAGGTATGAGCCCCACATAAAGGTAACCATGGTCCTAAAACATAACATTATGATATAGGTTAGAGAAACTAAGTATAGATAGGTAGAGAGAAAATAATTTCATGAGACCTAAGTTATGACCTTAGATCCACACTGGTTTTAAGAAGATTTGCACTTAAGGATTTCAAACTTAAATTATCAAGAGTATGTCATTATCTAGAATTTAATCAACATCCTTACCTAAGACAAGAGTTACAACCTTGAGTGATCCTCCTAAAATCAAATATTTAACCAAATACTAAACCTAGATATCTTGGTTCCCAACATTACTGGAAGCATAAAGATCTAAAATACTAAAAAAATAATAAGAATACAAATAAAAAAATGAAGTTTTCATACAAAGGTGATTTAGGCAACCTCTATCAAGGCTATGGATGCCTGGTTGGTAATGTAGTAAGGCCATGAGTGGAGCCAAAGGTATCTCTGTCAGGGTTATGGATGCCTGACTGGTAGAAAAGTCATGCCCAAGCCCTCCCTAAGCAAAACCATGATTCATAATGAATGTTCAATGTACCCTAGGTTAGTATAATTGATTAAAGGTAGGAAGCTATATAGTACTTCTCGAATCCTATGGAAAATAGTAAGTGGAATCAAAGCACACATATAGCTTAGGTATGTCTTGATGTTTGACCTAAAATCTATAAGTGCAAGGTTTGTGTCAAGCCCAATTGGATCTAGATGGTATTTCAATTGATCAAGTGGGATGATGACCTCAATGTTTGTCTAAACTCAAAGTCTAAAAGTTCTAACATATTTCTATGTTTCCCCCTAGAAGTTTTCATTTGTTGGGACCAACATACCCCCCATTTTTATTTAAAATTGGGGACCCTTGAGAAGCCTTTGTGCCTAAGTTTTGAAGCATCTAAACATTGAAGTCTTTAAAAAAAATTAAAGATCATCCAATCTATTAAGGAACATGCTTGTGTGATTTAATCCTCTTGTTTTAGAATAACCCTGCTAATAAGGTTATGTGAGTCATTTTGTAGCTTTAATAGAAGATTTAGGGTTCTTTGTTTAAAATCCCTAAGTGGCCCTTGATTTAAATTCAAAAATTGGAGGGAGTGAAGCTGGTGGGAACCAATTAAAAAGAATCTATAAACAAGGGGTTTGTGTGGGTTTAAGTCATGTTTTCATAACTTAACTTGAACTCTTCTCTATTTCTTTCCCTTTTCTTTTCCTAAGTTTCTCAGGTTTAATTTGATATAATTTTGTGAGGTCCCTTTTTATATCACCTAACTTAGCCTAGGTTATTAATACTAAGGCCCTGATAATTATCTTGACCTTAGCATTAATACCTTATGCTAAGTGATTTTATTTATGTCCTTAGGTCTAACAATTATCTCCCTTGCTCTTTATAGGATCTTATGATCGATGCTTGCCCATTGGATTTGATCAGATGAAGCATCCTAACTGAAAGGTGTTGGCTTAAATAATGTGTACTATGATAAATCAATGGAAATCACTCACTCACTATATTTGATCCAATGGAATGAGGTGTAGGATGAAAATTCAAAAGGAACATAAGGCCTAAAATATTGGATGCATGGTTATTTAATAATCAAAAGGTATAAGGAAAGGGGCCCACCTAATAAAAACATCTAGTTAAATGATTGAGCCCCATAAAGATCAAATGAAAATCATTTTATCTCTATATTTGATCTAATGGTGTGAGGCCTAGGTGGAATTTTCAAAGGCATCCAAGGCTCCCAAGAATGATGTGTGTCACATTTTCATTTGAGCCATGACTAACTAGGAAGTCAATGGAAATCACTCACTCACTAGATTCTATCCAACAACATGAAAGGCCTAATAGATTTTCAAAGCTCAATGAGCTTGACACATGGCTAGTGATCAATCAAAGTGACAACTGACAAGAGATACATAGCATGAGAAAAATCTATGAGGGTTTCAAGTGTCACGATCACAAGCGTAGAGATCACTCGACCAATAAAATCTTAAGATTCAAATTTAGATCAATATATCATGCTTACTCACTAGATTTGATCTAATGGCACAAATTAAATGGAATATATTAATATCCAATGGATTGTATCTGAATGACACTTATAAAATTGTCAGGAAAAGCTCAAAATGATGCCACATGGACTCCACGTAAGCATAAAAGGTCAAAATCAAAGATCTTCTAAACTCAAAAATGCAAGTGTATAAAGCAAAAGGTCTCTATCAAATCCAAAACATGTATAAAGTTAAAGTTTAAATATCTCCTACCATTAAAGTTTCAAACCCTAAACCCTTTATTAAAAAATACCTAACTTAGTTTAGTTAATTATAGTTCAAATCAAGATAGCATAGTTTTTCTCCTAAGAATAAGTGTTATAGCAATAACCCTTGGAAATATAGTATAGGAAATTAAATAACATTAGAAATGGCCACTATCAATCAAAAATTGAAGATGGAAATTGAGCCTTATTTGACCTATAACAATGAAGGAAGGATTTTCAAGGATACAAAACTAGACTTGGCAACCTTGAACAACCATGGAGTGAGCAATGGGTCTGAATTATTCTTCCTCATAGATGAGTTTTAGCCTATCTCCCAAGAAGAAAAAATTAATTCTACAATAAATCAATGGTATAATGACCTAGTTGCAATTCAAATGGCTAGTCTCCATCATGCCATGGTGAAACTAGAGGTAATGCACTGTATTAATGTCCTTTCACCCATTTTATTAATTATAGGATAGATGGAGAATGGATCATTCAAGAGGGTATTTCTAAATGGGTGGCATACATATCTCCTATGGCATTTGAAACCTATTACAATATCCCTTTACCACATCTCAACCTCCCTAAAATGAAGAATTCAACTAACACCTAAGACCTTGATTCAGTCCTCACACCCTAGTTAATCCAAGGACACCATGTCTTCAAAACCCAAGATGACATGATCCCCATTGTACAATTCAAGGAATGAATTAGAGTAGCCATGACCCTAATGAATCAAGCCTTTTTTGCCCCTTCCACCATGTATGTAAATAAAGTCTAGGTGTCCTATGTTGACTTCATGATAAAAGAGAAATTAACCCCTCTAGTAGGAGACCTAATTAGCTTCTTCTTGGATAAACAATTCATAGCCATCAAAATATGGACCTCTAAGCAATTTTATATGATGTTTATTCTATTGTATTCCATTCTAGCCTCTGTATCCTTCCTTGGCATTAGGAACTAGTCCCTTGATGGTAGAACTACAATTTCTCACCACTATTCTAAATTTTACATATTCAAGTGCATGAACTAGATGAAATTCATCTATGTTTTCCTATCCATATATGAAGCCATCATATGAATTAGTAAGCTGAGATTTCATCCCCTTATCAAGAGATAGATAGAAACCATGGGTGATTTATGGTATTATCTAGATTGTATTGTCATTAAGATAGAAGGAATCTTAACCCAACCTTACAAGATACCTATCCATGTCCCAAACAAGCTTTTCGAGCAAGATATTACCTCCCAAATCATCCAAGGTATGAAAAGAGAAGAGGAAAGGCAAAACCTACCCCCTCCCATTAGATATTAAGAAAATTGTAATCAAAGATTAGAAGGAGTTAGAAATCATGGTAATGCATAGGAATTCTTTTAATTTCCAATTAGATGACCTTAAAATGTGGGAACCTAGGGGTAGGATGGTTAACCACATTAAAGATAGAAAGGTCCCTAATATTGAATATGAACATAAGATAGGTGTCAATGATGACATATATATTAGAGTAAATAATCTTGAATAAGTACTCTCTAGAATCAAATGCTACAATATCAATTTGGAATATAGATTAATCAAGGAGAATAAACCTATAGGAGAGATATGGTAGTTACATACCTTGATATAATTTGTTATCAGGATCATCTAGGACCACTCATGAGGAGCCACCTGATCAAGGGAAACCATCTAAAACTCAACCCCACTAATAATAGTCTCAAGCTAAACAACCTCAGGCTGAGTAGCCTCATGATGGAAAGGATAAAGGCAAGGAGAAAGTTGGAAAACTAAGATTGGAACATAGACCCAGAGAAGGTCCCTCACCTACAAAACTCCCAAAAAGGCCACCTTCTCCCATGGAATTTGTTTACGTGATAGTTCTTGAGACAAAAGAGACATTGGAGGGTACTCTCATTGATATAGCAATGACATTTGGCTCAAATAGAGAATGGTATCCCTCTGAGAAGTATGAATGGAGATAGTTCCATTGAAAAAGTAAAAAAGGAAAGTAGAGTTGGCATTGGTTCCTATGACTCCAAAGATGAAGCTTAGGTTGACCTTTACTCACCATAATAGTGAAGTGAACCTATTTAGTGATTAAAATCTAATCCATGGACCACACATCCCTGATTGGTTCATCTATGGGAAGTTGTAAAAGATCCCATCCCTCTCTCCTTCATGGACCTTAACATAGGTTGGCATGATTGAGCATGATAACATCAAACCATGGATCAAGGACGTATTAAAAAAGCAAGAAGAGAGAAAATTACAAGTTCATATTTAGGGAGGACAAAAATTTAACACCCTAGGTGCCTCTTGTAGTGCTAGTATGGAGGTATCTAAGCCTCCAAAGCTCAAGGTCTAATTCAACCTAGACATAGTAAGATTGGAAAGGATCACCATAAGGATGGAAATGGTTAGTCAAGAAGAATTCACCTTTAAAAATGTGGAACCATTCGTAGGTCTAACCCCTATTGGAGGACAATAACTTAGAGAAGTTCCCATCCATGAAGAAGATGTGGAAGGTTTAATTGAGGTTCAATTTCAATAGGCTAGAGCCAATGTCCAGGGAATCGTATAAATAATTAATAACCTTAATAAGGAAAAAGATAATTTACAAACTCAATCAATTCTCTCAGTGCCAAATTCAATGATTAAAATGCTTAAGGAGTCATTCCATGACATGTTTAGAGCACTAATGTCTATGAAATTAAGGCATGATGCATTGGAAAACTAGACCACCTTAGCCAAGGAGATGGTTACTCAATGGAAAAATTTTAAGGATAAGATTGCCCAACTTATTAATATTCAGGTTAAGAAGTAAATACCAAATTTTAAAACTATCAACATGGGACACCTAAGTATCATTTTAGGAATTATTGTAGATAAGGTCCAAACCTTAAGTTCTTGGCATAATAAAATGTAATAACTTATTAAGGAGGAGAAAGATCTCATGAGCAAAATTGAGAAGCTCTCAAGAACTATGCTTGAGGATATTTCATATCCCACTTCCCTAGGGATTATTAGTGATGAAGAGTTCCATCACAAAGCTGCTTTGGTGACTCAAAAAATCAAGTGAAAAACTCAAGGACAATTAGGGAAACATAATAATATAATATTAAACATGATATTTAATGTAGGGGAAAGGATCAATGAAGCCAAAAGTATCAAGGAAGCTTTGGCTAGGAATGACAAGGATTTAGATGAGCTGGTTGATCAAGAAGAGGATCATATCACAAGACCTACCATAGACTTGGGATTACAAGATAAACAATATGAATGAGCTATGAGTATCCTTTATCAGCAAAGGGCCCCACCTCCAACATCCTAATTATGGTTTACCTAAGAGATGGCATATTCTTTTGTAAAGGCACATGTTAGTTTGTTAGTGTGATTGCCTTTAGGTCATACTATTTGTAAAAGACATGTATACCATAGTTTTTTAGAAAGATAACTATCTATATCTTTGTACACCTATATTTTAGACTCATTGGTATACTTATTAGCTTTTCTATAAAGGCATGAATTACCATTTGTAAAATGGAAAAACTTTGAGCTACTTTTGCACAACTTCTAAGCAATTAATATAAAAGATTAAGGAATTTAGTAGGATTTATCTAGATTGATGTGTTTGAATTACTAAGTTTATAAATTGCTCATCTAAGTTTGAACAAGAATATTTTCTATAAATAATGAGTTAGATCATTAACTATAAGGTTTATAACTTGTGTAATGATAGGTTAATTGAATGAAATTGAGTTTACTTCATTTTATTTGCTTTATAACAAAGATGTGATTTAATTATCTAGATGTGGAATAAAAATTTAAAAGTAAATCCAATTCTTACTTGTATTGTCATCCTATCTTTAGAATTAGGCCTGGTTTGTCGTGAAACATAAGCTTAGGCTACCTTACACTGTATGTTAGTTATGATCATTCTTGGTAATTCTTGAAACGTTGTCAATATATTCATAATCAAAGATAAATAATCACTATTTATTTCTTACTCTACCCTTTCCTTTTGTTCTTTCTTTAAAAAATTCACTTTAGTTTAAAACATTGTTCATAACCATTTAGTTTAGTCATAGTTTAGATCTGGACCGATTTTCTAGAATTAGCATCATGATTCATAAAAGAAGGCACCAAGATGGATCCTAACTATCAAACTTTATAAATATTATGGAATAGCCTATGTTGCTTTTTTTCTATTTCACCATAGGCATCCTCATTGACAAATACCTACAACTCATTAATTAAATCCAAAGGATCTTAAAATGAGAAGTGTTCTTTAAACACTAAGAGCACCTGTGGTACATTTAGAAGCATCAAAAAAACCCTAACCCTCCATTATGATTGATAAAATGATATTTGAATCACTTGATAAAGATGGGGATTAGTGTGTAGGATGTACTAAATTTTTAATCCACACCCCTTATGTGAGCATACTACCTACATACTAATACGCTGAAGAGGGATCAAGCCATATGTAGTTCTCCTACCTAGTGTGCTTTGTGTAATAGTGTGATACAGATGCAAAAATGCCAAATTGATAGTGTTTGAGGTGGTTAGGGACTCATATGAGGATTTGAGTAGGTTTACAACTATGTTGGGTGATTGTATGTAGAGAATAGGAAAGTTTGCCTTAGTGTTTTATTTGTATTCTTACTTGCTTTGTAAAATTGGTCAGCTCCTTTGCAAATGAGCTTTGAGTGGTATTTTATATGGAATAGTTGCTCTTGGATTAGATGTATTCATGTTAGGATGACATAATTAAGGATAAGGAACATATGAAAATGATCATAGGGGATCAAAGTGCAAAGGGATAGGAGCGCTAAAAATTGGACACTCTGGTACCTAACTCTATAGTCCAAATATGTTGCTCCTATCTTACAGGATTGGGACTTAGGGGAACAATATTGGCACAAGGAATATTGTTTGGCTAAGGTGGAATTAGGATTTAAAAGGTTTTGGATGATTGGTAATGAGAAAAAATGTGTCTATAAGGGTTACAAGAGCATGAAAAAAGGACATATATATGGGTATTACAAGCCACACTCAAACTACCAATTTGGACATTTTATATGACTACACTCTCAATATATTAAGTAAACACTCTCCAAGTTGTCAAAAAGAGTCATCCCAAGTACAACCATCCCTAATATGGTTATCAAAAAAGTGATGTTCCAATGTGTATTATATTTATGTAGAGGTATCAAATAATAATTGGATGATGCATAAATTTTATATTAATCAGTACATTTTAATGTATCATTATGTTATAATTTGAAAAATGACACCATTTTTTATCTTGGGGGTTATTTCTAAAAACTTTAATAATGGAACAAATCTAATTGTCAATATTCTAGGTAAGTTCTCACTAATTTTCCAAGAATAATCACCCCAAATAGAACCATATTTGATGTGGATCCCAAGACATTAGTGTGCTTATGTGTATCACATATGTCTAAAGGTATTGAATTCTAATTAGAAAATTTATACAAATTACAAAGTGAGAAATTTTATTCTACCATGGTGAGAAAAGTATTTTTCTCTAAAAATGACATTTTTAATTTTCAATATTAATGGACAAAACTTGTTAATTTCTATTTGAAAATATGAAAAAAAAAAAATTATAAAACATTTTATAATTAAATTAATGCCTTAACTTAATTTAGAATGAGAAGCTTATGTGGACCCTAGAGTGGCTATAAATCATGGTGTGCTCATGGTCTATGGAATAAAATATTGGATAAAATATAATAATGAAATCTATTTTAGCTATTAAAAAATGTGAAGTATAATATACATTCCTCTCAAAAAAATGCATGGTTTCAAAAACAATCACTAAAAAAATATTTCTTATGTGAAATATTTAGTCTCTACAAGTTATCTAACAATGTATGTTTCACAAAGGTGTCACCTTTCCATTAAATCCTCCAAATTAAAAATTTATGACACATTTGGATTCTTTTTGAAAATTTATTTGATGTAGAAAAGGCACTCAATTATAAGTTTGGATGAAGAATTTATGATATTGAAAAGTCACACATCTTTATAAAAAGGTGTAAAATAATTCATATTAAAGAGACCCTCCTAAATATCACCTAAGAGATGGCTCATGTGTAAAAAATTATTCCACCAATCCATATCTTACAAACACATACACACTTTTAAAACAATGAAACCTAAAATGGAGTTTATGTGATGAATTTATGATCATTTTAAGTTTCTAATTTTAAGAATCAAGATACCTCCTAGGGGATATGATGAATTTATTTAGTTTTGTGGAGAAGAAAAATCAATAAAAATGAACATGTTATATTTTTCAAGTTCTAAAAATAATTTATATTTTATTTATTTATTTATTTTCTTTAAAAACTATAGCTATCAAATAATAATTCCATGTTGAGAGGCCATTAATTTTCAAATTTTAGACTTTATAATTTTTTATAGACAAGTCCATTTTAGGTGAAAAAGATTTAAACTAATTTTTTTTTTAATGTTTTGGACATAATGGTGTAGACATAATCAATCCAGGAAGATCAAAAATATATAGATGTGAAAAACTCCTTAGATGTGGTAACATGTAGTAATCATTCAAAAAGTTCAAATTAAAGAACATACAATAGATGAAACATGTATTTAATATTTGATACAATGATAATTTAAGGAGTTTATCCAAGATAACTTAATTAAATTCAATGAATTCACCCATAATGCATGCATAGTTATATAAACTTAAATTACATAAAATGTATATGTTTAAGGTATAATGACTATGAAATATATTAAACTATAGATTTGAAGGAGGGACAATGGTCCTCCTCACATGAATATTAAAATGAAGCAATTTTCACTCTATCCTCCATCTTCTTATATAGATAAGCAATGAGTTTTAGGTTCAAAAGGAATCTCTATATTTAGGGATGCTAGTTCAAAATAGATAAAATCAATTTTAAGGATAACCATTAACAATATTATTATTATTATTATTATTATTATTATTATTATAAATTATAAATAAGTCGTTATAAATAAGTTATGGTTAATGATGTTCACATTATAATTTATAAAATTTATATTAATGAAATAATAACCCTAAAAACTATATATAAATTAATAGAATAAGAGTTAACTATAGATTGATAGAATATGCACAAAATATAAATCTACAATTGATTAAACTATGCAAGTTTGAATGTCACAATTAACAAGTAAAAAGGACATAAAAGGATGTATATTACTTATCACACTTCAATGATTAGTACATACTTTTTATCTAATATGATGATGCTTATAAGAGATTATATTCTTCTCATTCCTGACTATTGTTTTTATTATGGTCAATATTGACTATTATCAAATAGTATCTACTATCAATTTAGACTTATGATAATCAATCTTCAACTTATAACTAAATTATTTTGATTTATTTTATGGAACTATTCCTATGTCAACAATGCCTTTTTTTTAAATATATATATTTTAAACTCGTGCACATGTACTTAAAATATCAAACTCTATTGCCCTAAACATATACTTGAGACATCAAATGGGCAAGGGAAACAAGTGAAAGAGATTAATTTGGAATAGTTTGGGTCAATCCTATTGTCCCAAAATTTGTAAACATGTAATTCCCATAATTTAATTTTCAACAAGTTTAAATCAATTTGAAGGATTAGTCAAAATTCAAAAAATCATATTCAATCCAAATTGGTCAAAGCTCGAGTTAAATTGTAGTCATTGAGAAAATTCATTTATGAAAGGTTAAATTAACTTTTAAAATTATTTTTTGTCAATTTGGAAGTAATTAGGTTTTAAAAATTACAATATATTGAGGCATACCCTGTACACCCAAGAGGCTAGGATGACTTGGCCTCCTAAGAACATAAGACTCAAGGGATCCACTTTGCATGGTTCCTACATTGATAGTCATGCATGACGTGTATGCATAACCATTGGTAATACAAAATAATTAGTTACATGGATGTGGTATATGTGTGGATGTGGAAAGAAAAATTGATCAGGCCATCAAACTATCAAATCGATGAATTTGTAACATCCTTGCCATAAAGTTTAATGCCTTGTGTACACTTGACTACTTATCTACCCATGTCACCTATTTTAACACCATTCACTTTAATTATAACTCATTTATAATTACCCCTCCTTCCATTCATATGATGTATTCCTTTTATTCACTCAATATTTTACCTGCCATCATTTACCCATACCAAATCTGAATCGTGTATAGTTTTTGCAAAACTATTTGCTTTACCAATTAATTTATAAACATATGGGTTTCAATGGGTGAAAATTCCATTTTCAATTATTTTTTATTGTAAATAAGACTTTGGTGACCAAGGAACCCAAAAAATTTAGTTTAATTCTATAAATCTTACAGGAATAATAAAAAATGAAGGAAAACAATATCATGACGACCATAATCTACCCTACATAGCCTCATTAACATTTTCTCCCATCTGATCTATAAAATAGTATCATAGTGCTAACTAATGTTATAGTTTGTATCACTAACACAATAAAAATTAAATAAAAATATCTAGGATATGATTCTCTGATCATTTTGGTGGGTGATGTCTATGAGATATTTGATTTGGAATAATTTTGTAGGATAAGTGACAATAGATCAACTACACCTCTGGGTGCATAATGACCTTCTTGAAGTAGATATATTTTATATTTATATCTAAATTAAATTTATATTCATAGCTTGTGAATAATATTATAATACATAAACAAGGGAGGTTAGGTATGTTCGAAATGTTCTAGTGGTAAAATTAGATGGAGAATTAATTGATGTCATATTTCATATCCCACAAAAGAATACATATTCCAGGATGCATTTAGATTTTTGACATACATTGTGGTATAATGATATCAAAAATAATACTATTGTTATGAACAAAAATTAGCTTAAGGTGAAATGAAAAGGTGTTTCCAAAATTACCAAGAGTTCTAATAAATTAGAATTTGTTAATTAACTCTTAGATGAAATCACACTCCTTAATAGGGTGATGGATAATAAAAATATCAAGGATTTTCATCCTTGGATGTTATCCCCGTGAGCATAATTTATGATGATAAGTAGTTCATTGACTCAGGTAGTATGATCAGTGATGTGTTGCATAATCAACTCATAAATGTGATTGTTACCAAGTCATCCTATATGACTTCTTATTTGGTAGACAATCTCACATCTGAATATGTATACCTAACCTCACATATTTGGAAAATCTATGGGAGGATATAAGATTTTATGATTTCTTCCCTCATCTAAATATGGATCAAATAAAAAATAACTTTAAAAAAGTGAATGATGCATTGACCATGATAATATTGAAAATCATAAGTAAAGGTTGGGGAAATAAGCTTTCAAATGAAAGAATCAATCTAGTGTCACAATATGGATATAAATCCATTCAATGTCATAAATTATTATATATCAGAGTTAGATATTATGAGGGTTGTCCTTTGAGGATGTTATGTCTAGTCAAAATTAATATGTTTCTTATTTATCTATATAGGAAACTTTTCTATTTCCATAAAAAATGTAGGAATATGAATGTAGTGGGAGTAGTTTTCCCTATATCTCTAGGATACTACAAATGTAAGAATAAAATAGATTCTTCAAACATTGAAGTTATCATAGCTCACTTCACTATGTATCCCCACATTAATATATTCTCATTTGATATGAATGTGTATGTATGATCTAATCTAGGTATTGGATCTTCATATATTAATAAGCCACATCTAGAAGATTAGTAGGCTAATAATGTTGATTTTAAAGCTTTAAGATATTATTGGGGTTTCAAAGCATAGATAATATTAATATGTTTGTTTATATATGGATACCTTATGGGATGATTGATGATGATGATGAATCTTTTTAGGAAGGTTACATTGAGGGATTGATGGTGGCCCCTTTGAGGGTAATAAGTTGGCTTATACCTGAAGTTATAGACCTACAAGATAGAACCAAGTTTGTGATGAGAAGACCAATTAAATGGTTTAATAATAAGATCATAGAGTTTAAAATGGTTTTGGGTTCTCATAAATATAATACTAAAAAATTTCTTAAGAAATATCCCACAATGTACTTCAAGAACAATGAGATCTAGTATTTTTGGAACTATATCTCATCCCACTACTAAGGTTTGTGGTGATGTTGATGGTGAATATCCAAACCTAGGGAAAAAACGTAGAAACACTTATGGTCAAGGATAATTATTTAGAATAAAGTCACAATTTAAGAAGGTAGTACTAATGCAACAATCATATTATGTTATATTTGCTTAGGGGATATAAAAATATCAATTGTAGGAGATTCACCCCCTTTCATTTCATCAAGTTAAATTTATCATATTATCCCATATTATCCACACATTAGAATTCCACCATAGGTTATTCCTCCAATGGAACCTACACCACCCAATCCATCAACTAGTGTAGATACACAAATAATTAGTACTAGTAATATGGCTATTTAATGGATGCCACAAATACTGAGAAGAAAGAATAATATATTAAAAATGGAGTTTTTTTAATTTTATGCTTTAAATAATATTATCATGAATTTATTCCTTAAAATATCAAGACCACCTCTTAAATTGTCATAGAACCATTTAGTACTCAGTTTGTTGAAATTACAGAACCAAATGTTAAGTAGGATGAAGGAGAAATGCATATCTTTGTTGTACCCTAAAAATATTTGTTATGGGATAATCCACTCTCAAAAGTGATGTGTATAATATTAGGATGACCACTAAAATTTTTATCAAGAGATCTAATCAGGATGAGCTAATTCATGAACAATTGAAATATAAAGTCTAAAAAATCACAAAATATGTGAACTATCTATTGAATCTAGTTAAAACCCCTACTATCACTCAATTTGGATTTCTGTCATAATTTCCTATAATAAAAAAGAGGCTATTTTATTCATATCCAAATATAATATCTGCAAGAAGACCCTCAAATCTTGGGTGGAATAATTGTTGATCAATATATTGAAATACATTGATGAAACTATTAAATTCTATAAAAATATTGATTTGGATAAAATCAAAATCAAATATCAAATCAAGTTCTATCAAGATGAAATCAACATCTATAATTTTTTTTATACAATCTAGAGAAATTGAAAGGCATTGATGGAAACATAATTGTCAAAATATGGATATTTGACAATAAATAATATGGCATATCATTTGTCTAGCTATAAGTCTCCTACAAAACTTAAAATTGCTAAAGTAAGGAATGGAACACTTAATGGACCTATAATAATTTTGAGACAATATTTTTGGAATCATGTTACAATTTTAGAAAACTTCATTATCACTTACTTAAGGATAATGGTTCAGGGATTCATCTAGTAGATGTAATCAAGGAGAAATTCATGAAGCTTATCAAATAATAACTATTTAAAAAGGTTCCTTTAATGTTCATCCATGAAAATAACTATTGATATTCATTATTCATTGGAGGATATGAATACATAATGGAAAGGTTTCTCCAAGGCCTCATACACTATGGCATTGGTTGCAGATAAATTGATCATTAATCAAAATAATATTGTTATTCTAATAGGAAATTCAAGTGTTAAGGTGGTTAAGAAGTCTAGAATATACAAATTTTTCTCTTCAAAATAAATCCAAAACATCTCTTCTTTCATCCATGCATCCATCCAAGTAGAAAAATTCCTAAGAAACATTTTTTTTCCTATTCTAATGTTGTCTTTTTCTATAAATATTTGAATTTTATTTTATGTAAATTAATACAAAATTGTCAAATTAATATGAAAAAATGTATAATATAAAATTTCAGAATGAAAAATGAAGGGTCAACCCATTCCTTCCTATCTCTATAAATAAGAGAAATGACTATTGTAAAATGGGTGTTTGATTCTCATTTTAATTTTTCTTAGAAGGAAAGGATAATAAAACTTTGTATCTATTACTCTAATAAGGAACACAAGTAAATTTATTAACTTTTTGTATAGAATTTTGTTTATGAGTGTGTGTTTTTATTAAGCTAATAAATATATCTTGACTCTTAATAAATACTTGTTTTATTCTCAAACAAACATTATTTTTTGAGTTATTTCTTGTCATGCACGAGATGAAATATGTGTTTGTTCATTCATGCATGACCCTTCACCTTCCTTAGTTTTTTATTATTTTTCATTGAAAGTATTAAAAAAATATTTCATTCAGCTTATAAATATGTTAAATAGGTTTATTTCTTTTTTCATGGTTTTAATAAAGGGACCTCATCTCCAAATACAAGAGAAACTTCTTATCTCCTTTACCATTACAAAATGATTTTTTTTAAAGTACCAAATATTTCAATTTATAGTTCCCATCATCGTGCACATGTGATTATTTCCATGCTACCCACTCAAGCTATAACTTAGTGTGACAAGTTTTGGTCTTATATAAATTCAACATTAACATAGAAGAATCCTTCCTTGCTGATAGAAAGTACTTTGTCATCCTGACTAGAAGGAGATACACAAGGTTAAATAAAAATAAAGGTATTTATTAACCTTTCATTGAATTTCAATAATGGTATACTTTTAGGTTTTTAGGTTCTCTATATAGATAATAAGAAAGGTCCACTCCCTAAATAGGTTATTTTCTTTGCCTAATATCTTGGTCCTAAGATAAATATACAAGGCAATGGTAGATGTACTAACACCATGGGCTCCACATATTAGGCCATTGAACTTAGGCACTCAATTGACAATTTACCTAAGGGATCAAGGAATTTTTCCCTAAGCTTACCAGTGATGGTAAAAATATCCTGATGAACACATTAAATATTTTTTTCTACTTGTGTTATTTTGGGGATCAAGGAATTTTTCCCTAAGCTTACCAATGATGGTAAAAATATCCCGATGAACACATTAAATATTTTTTCTACTTGTGCTATTTTGGGTGTGCAAAATGAATATGTATCAGATGAATTATTCATATTAACTTTAGCTAAAGGAGAAACAAAATGGTATCATCCTTTACCAATAAATTATATTCCAAATTGGTAGATAATAAGAAATAAATTAAATGAAATATTCAAACCAACCAAATATGAACATTCCCTCTTGGATCAATTAGAGTAGATAAATAAGGAACCTCATGAACCCATGAGATATTTCATAGCTCAATTCAACAAGATGATACATAAGATTATAGTGACTTCCATGCCTACTATATAAATAATTAAGTGTTTATTATTGAATTCAAAATCACACAAAGTAATCTTATTCTTATGAAAAAACCACCCAAATTTTTTTTAAATATCAAAAAAATAAATATAAAAATATAATATGATATGATCATTGCCAAAAAATTAAAAAAATGATCCATTCAAAATTAAATAATAGACTTCAGTGGATCCTCTTATTCATAAATTGGAAAATGATATATTGGGTTAAAGAATAAAATTACTCAGGATCATGAAATTTACACATATAAGGATTTGCCTATAAGTCCATTTGTTCCATATCATGTAAATGTTCATCCTAGAATTATTGTTCTAACTCATCAACTCACTATTAAAGCAAAACCTACACTAATTCACTTTTCATGTATATTTCATGTTACTTATAATTGTGATGGTTCTAATTTATTAGAAATGGTGAAGATGCCACAAAAATAATGTGTTTTTGATACCTCTAATCCTAAAATTTAGGAACCCTATGACAAATCCACTATGGGATATCCTTAATATGAACCCAACTTCAAGGAGTATGATGATATGGATAGACACCCATATGTAATATTCACCAAAGATAAAAATGATAATTTAAAAGTAAAATAAAATAATAAATAATATGACAATAAAAACACTAAAGAGGCCTTTAAAATCATGACTAATCCTATGTTTATTCTTAATAGAGGTAATGTTTTGCCAAACTCTATAAATGATAAAAAATCCAAGAAAAAGGGAAGTTATTTGTTTCCTCCTAATTTATCCACCAATGATGAAACAAGTCTCACATGTTCATATTTTATTGATATCATTGATCACATGAATACAATAGGTTCAAATTTCCCAAACCAAATACCTTAACTCAATCCTTAAGCAACTTTAGAAATTGATAAGATTTATCAAAGGAAAATGTTATAAAAATACCTCATGGCACTCATATAAAATCTATTGATTCTACTTTACAAATTAGCATGGCAGTATCTAATCAATGTAATGATAGACTCAATCCATTCTATATTTCATTATTCATCATAGATTTTTGGTTATAGATTCGATTAATTTATTATGGAGATTTAGACAATGTGATTCCAACTAGAGTATCACATGTTGTAGACACTATTTTTGAATTATATATCACCTCAATATTATACACTTGGAAAACTTAGACATTGTTTGTTTGTATTAGTTATATACCTTTCTTGCTTCTACAAGTCTCACATCTACTATCTTGTGTGCCTCTTATCCTATCTCTTAGTCCAACTAGTCCTTTATTGATCACCCATGCCTTATATCTTGCCTATAATGTTTAAAACCTAATTTTATTATGTTTAGGTATGTTCTAATCCTATACCTATTTTATTTCTCCCTAGACACTTGCATCATGGATAGACACCTATGTTGATGTAGGTGTCCTACTTTAACGCAAGTGTCCATTACCCTAAAAGTTATCTAATTTTCAAATGAAACATATCCTAATGGTTAGCATAAGTGATTTAATTTGAGTTATTGTCAAAATTTATTGGTATAAATATAAGATCAACTCTCATTCATTCCTCACCTAGCATAGACTAAGGCAACCTATCAAAACCATTAAATCAAGTATTCAATAGAGCAAAACTTTCCTATTTTATATTATTCTCATATCAGTCATAATAACATCACATACATAGGTATGAATAATTTAATGAGTATCTAAAGAGCTCAATTTTCCAAGTTACAAGGTAGGTCACTTTTGTACTTACTTTCCACATATTGCACAATTCACATGAAAGCAAAAATGTAGGGGAAAACTACATAAGTCTAAGGCCCTCTTTAGAGTATTGTCTATGTAGGTAAAACTCCTTAATATATGGGTATTTGTGGTAGCTCAACACTATGTGCCCACTAACCCATTTTTCCCACAACCACTATGAGGAGGAATAACTAGGGTTTTTTAATTTGACAAGGAGTGATAGTCTATGACCTAGATCTGAATTCACCAGAGTGATGGCAATGAAAACATAGAAGACTCCAAGTGGTTGCATCCCATTTTATCAAATATTTTATACATGACATCTATATATAACCTATACCCTAGATTTGATGTAACTATCCCAAGCTGACACTAGTGTCTAAGTCTATACAGGCACTTAGTCTAGATTTTGGTGACTATTACAAAATACTCTTCTAGTCTATTTATTTATTTTTCTAGATATAGATTTATATTATCATCAAAACTAGATAAATATCTTATTTATTTTCATTTTATTATCTAGAATTATTTTACTTTCCATTTTTAACATATCTCAGCATAATAAATTCAATATATGTTCTAGTAGATTTTTCAAAATTAATTGACCTGCTATAGAGATAGTTTATCATCCTTGTGCTCTAGGATATATATCTCCCATTTAAATATATATTCCCTAATATATATTTTTAGGGTTAAAAATTTAGTGAAATTGATCTTTAATATCATAATCCTATCTACTTATTTTTTGAATGAAATTTTGATTCCTTATTTTTCAAAAAACATTTGTAAAGAGTCAGAGTTTATTTTAATAAAAATCATGTTTATTATAGATATATATTAATTATTTCATGTTACAATACATTATGTTTTCTATTAATTTTTAATCATCATGTAGTATTAAATTAATTCAATATGTAAGGAGTTCCAAATCTGCTTATTGTGAATCTATTACACTTATACATACCCCTTCTTATTCTAATGTTTACAATGATATTTTACCTATTACTATAAAATTCCAAAGGGATTGCATGAAAAAACCATACTCCCCAAGACATGTTACTACCCAATCCAAGGATATTATTTTGAAAAACTCACTCTTGGACTTTCTACATCGTTCATCCCATTACAAGGATGTCCTTTTGAATGCATTATATATGACCATATTACCTGGCAATATGGAACCACCATTTGTGGATTCTATTTCAAAATCCATAAAATGGACTAAGAATAATATATCCTTTGAAAATGAGGATTTACCACCTCAACATATTATAAATAGTTGTTTTCAACTCTACATCCAAGTATGTGTTTATAATAAAATATTTAAATGAGTTCTTGTGGATAATGGTCTAGGGTTTAACATTTATAACATCACTTTTCTCTCCTTAATTGGCATCAGACCTTTAGATTTGGAACCATATAATATGAACATCAAGATATTTGATAATATTTTATGACAAGTATTTATAAAAATGACATTGAATATTACTTGGGTCCTCATACATTAACTACATTATGCCAAGTTATTCCAAATGATTTAAACTATAACATTCTTTTGGGATGGCCTTGGATACATGAGATGTGTGTATTTACATCTACTTTAGATGCATGCTAAAAATTTGGCCATCAAGGATTCATTTACACCTGCCTAATGGATCTAATCCATTTAAACATTATGTAATGGTTTAATAAATGGATAATCTAGTACAAAAATCCTATAATCTTGATTTTGGTTCTCAATATTTTCTCAAATATGGGTACAAAGGAAAAGGGTTAGGTAAAAATGAACAAGGCATAACTCAACCTATCTCATATAAAAATAATAAAAACCATCAAGGCTTGGGTTTTTCACATTAATATGTTAGTCAAAATCATAATTCCCATAGTATAATTTATTTTACAAAAGGCCAAAACAAAATATATGCATACTTATATAATGGAGTTCCAATTGGTCAACTCTCATATGATTGATGAGACTGTTTTACCATAAATTTAAACATTTTATGAGTTATAACATGATGAATCATTAATAACATACTTAGGGTCATATAAGGATCTCCATTCATTCTACTATAAGAATAGCTTCCTAATGACACATCCACTCATGCTTAATTTAGTGAGATAAATGATACACATGTCAAACATGATGCACCAAACACTATTCCTAATGTACAATCTATCATAGAGAGGTTTATTTTATTAAATGAAGAAATAATCAAATATAACTATGGAATAAATAAAGACCCTTGATTGGTTATAATTGATACAATAATATAGTATGATGAAGTAAAAGCTTATCAACAAGGCCTTCATGATTTTCCCAAACTTTTCTCTTGGGATTATTCAAATATGCCTAAGATTGACCAATCAGTGGCAATGCATAATATATTATTGTACCTCAATGAAAATCTAATTAAATAAAATATTTTCAAGATGCATCTTAAAGTGGAATTATTGGTAAAAAATGAAATTAAACAAATCTTATATGTAGGCTTATAAGAGTTATTACACATTTTGACTGGGTATCCAACATTGTAGATGTTCTAAAACCTTATAGTGATATGCGTTGCTACATTGATTACCCTGATTTAAACAAGGCTTATACAAAAAATGATTATACATTACCTAATGTTGACATGATTTTTTATTCTACGATTGGATATGAGACATTTTCATTTAATGATGTCTTTTTTAAAATATAACCAAATTAAAATTAACTCCATAGATCAAGAAAAGATAGGATTTACTACACTATGGGGCACATTTTGTTATAATTTCATGCCTTTTGGACTCAAAAACATATGAGTCACATACCAAAGGGACATGACTCATATATTTCATGATTTTATTCACAAAACTATTGAGGATTATGTCAATTATTTCTTATCAAAATACAAACATTGATAAGACCATGCTACTAATTTACGACAAATATTTGAATGCTTATGAAAATTCAATGTTTAATTAAATCCAAAAAATGTCTTTTTAGAGTATCTTCATGAAATATTCTTAGGTACATTATTTTTGGTGGGGTACCAAGGTTGAACCAAAAAAATGTAAAATTCATTATTGAAATGCCAACACCAACCAATCTAAAGTGCTTAAAATTTTTATAGGGTAGAATTCAGGCTATTTGGCACTTTATTGCTTGGTTGGTTAATAAAAAAATCCTTTCATGCATTTGATAAAAATAAATTCAACATTTATATGGGATGATGTTTATCAACAAAGTTTTGATAAAATAAAATAATATTTATCTAACCCACTAATACTCATACCTCTTATTCTGGATAGACCATTACTTCTTTATATCTCTACCACTCATTAGGCACTATTAATATAATTTGATGATGATCACAAAGAGAGAGAAATATATTACACTAGTCACCAATTGGTTTATAATTAATGAAAATATATAACAATGGAAAAATCATTTTTAGCCTTGGTTTTTGCTACCCAAAAGCTACGACATTATTTTCTCAATAATGGGGTTTATGTTTTAATTAAAGAAGATCCATTAGAGTTCCTTATAGATTTTGATCTTAAATTCTAAATAATGGTGATGAAAATTATATATTTTTATTTTAAATTTTTATCCCAAAATTCAATAAAAGGTCCATACATAGCCAAACAATTATCTGCAACTCCCTTAATAGATCCTTTTCTACTCACCAAAGCTTTATGTGATGAGTTTCTGGCATATGATATATCTTCCGATCCATGTATAATTTTATTTAATGGATATATACATGGATGGGTTTTGACATTTTATTTTTCACTCCAAAGTATTAATGCATTCCTTTCTCCTACATATTAGCCTTTTCTTGCACCAAAAATATAGATGAATATAAGGCCTTGATAATTGGGTTATCTATAACACACAAGATTAATATATTAAAGTTTTTAATGATTCAAAATTTATTATTAATAAATTTACCAATCATTAATATAAAAAATAGGATCATCTTTTACCACATAATAAAATGGTGGATAAGCTCACAGAGACATTTGATACATTTTCTATTGGTAGTATTCCTCCTGAAGATAACTACCATGTAGATGTCATGACAAGTACAACATCTTTGATGCATTTTGATATCAATAATAATAATATGGACTCTACCATATCATATTTATAGTATCCTTCCATATATTTTAACAAAATGTATGCCTTAGCCATTCTTTTTATTACTCATAGTTCTACAAACATAGAATGGGACAATAATATTTATCATTTCCTATATCATGTTTATATATCAGAACACTTTACACATAATGATAAGTGAAAATTACAATGTGAATAACTTTGTCATGTTATTATTGGAAATGTTTTGTTCAAATGAGGTTTTTATGGAACATTTATTCAATATTTAAACAAAGATGAATCCCACATTGCACTATTATAAATTCATGGCAATGAATGTGGTGGGCACTTTAGTGGATAGGTCATGTCTCAAACACAAAGGTTATTTTATAATACCATGGAAAAGGGGTATTTAACATGCAAAATTGTGTTTACAACTCCAAAAATATAATAATTTGAATCATGCACCATCACATGAGTTACATCTGATTGTTTCACCATGGCCTCTTTCCTTATGGGATTTTGATTTGATTAGAAAGATAAATTTGGTATTTGTGGGAGTACACAAATTTATAATAACAACTACGTAATGTTTTACAAAGAAGGTGGAATAAATTTCAATTGGGTCTACCATAGGGGATTACATATGTATATTTTTTATGTCTAATATTGTTTCTTTGTTTGACATACCTTTTAGTATTATTTATGATAATAGAACATCATTTAAAAATAGTATAATAAAACACTTGTGTAGTAAATACAAAATTAGGCATACCTTTTGTACTTCTTATTAAACATAGGGTAATGGATAGATAGATGAAGCTAATAATACTATTTTCAAAATATTTGAGTGATACACTATTGATTGGCACTAACAGATGGTGTATGTGCTATGGGCATACCACATTATTGTTTGCATACCTACCTAGGCTACACATTATTCTTTAGTATATGTTACAAAGGTAGTTTTACCAATTGAGATTTAGATACCTTCCCTGTGTGTTTCTCTCAAATACATCATCAAAGATAATGAACACCATGAAAATATATTTCATCAATTATAATAGTTGAGTGAATAATGCACGTAGGCTACTGAACACTAATGAGTTTATCAAGATTGTGTTAAGGAAGCATATAATAAAAATGTTCAGTCATGTGACTTTGTTGTGGGTGACATGGTAATAAAATAAAATCAAAATAATACCAACACATATAAAAAGACATGAAATAAAATTTCAAACTAAATTGGTTGGGACCAATTATAGTAATAGAAAAATTGGGAAAATGTGTATATTGTCTTTTTTCACTTGAAGGAAAAATTCTAAAAATCCTAATGAACATTATGAAATTGCATAAATATATTATGTAAGGTTATTCCAATATTTAAAAAATACCAAAAAAATCAAAAAAATTAAAAAATCCAAAAATATTTTTGGCATATGCATATTCTATTGGTTCATTGGCATCTATGTGTTATTTCCATGTTGATGGATAGCATATCAGTTACTTCTACATACACATGTGTTACACACTTCTATTTTAGTGTGATATATGAATACACATATACATGATTTATGCACTTATGTATGTTTTGGTTTCCCTCTACTCACATCATTAAGACATTATGGGAATCTACCTATGATCACAATACATCCATTTTATATCATTTTATAATTTACTTTACATTATTATGATTGAGATTATATATGCACTTACACATGCCTTTGTCCATGCTTGTAACTTTCAAAATGTACTTGATATGTTACGTAATTGACATTTTTTCTTAAAAATTGGATCCATGGGCTACTATGATATGTTTATGATGCTTTCTTGTGGTTTCCTTAATGCACTTCCTCAAGTGTCTCACCTTTTTTGTCTTATCTATTTAGAATTTGAATATGCTCCATTATTTGTGGCCCCCATTATTATTTTTTCTTATTTAAAATTTGAATATGGCATTATTACTTGTATGTAAATTTAACTAAGTCATGTCCATTTGAGTGTGTCACATTTGAACATGCTCCTTATTTCTGATCTCCTTGGACCATTGCTTTTTGACTTGATTTTGAGTGTTATTGTGTGTGTGCTTCATTTAATTATTGATCTTGTAATATATATAGACATTTCCATGATATTTATCATGCATATTAGGCTTTCATGTGATCACATTCTATGTGATTTAGTGATACATTTACCTAGACATGTTATCCTATATGCTACATGCTTAATTCATAGTTATATTGTTATATTATCCTTTTGATGTGAGGTAATTACCAGTTTATATTCTTCCCTTACATAAAAATGATGGGAATATAAATGGAGGCATGTTATAGAAACATGTACTCCACACTTATTCAGTATACAACATACCCAAATTATGGTGGGGGCATGTTTTAAAAACATTTTGTCCACTTTGGAATTTATATAAATTTTTATATTTATCCATGTATAGTAGGGGCATGCTTTGGAATCATGTTCTCCACACTTACTTTATTTTCAAATTTTCTAATTTGCATAGTTATATGATTTAGATTTACATTTGTGGTAGACTTTCATACATTGGTATCATAATTATACATAGGTTAAACATGATTCATATATAATGTGAATATGAAATTCAATTTTCACTTAATATTACAAAATAAAATAAATTTTACATTCAAAACACTTTCAAGAACTATCACCACCCACTAGGTTATACTTTTATGATATGTATTGAGCCAATCTACTGTAGTAGTTAGTTTATTTTTGGTATGATTGAGATGATTAAATAACTAAATATTTCTAATATTTAAGTTTTTACTTGATTATATCATCCAACCTCACTAGTATGATAGTGTGAGTTGACTTGTTCTACTCATGCTCATCAAGTTGTAAGTATGATTGGGTACACGATTGAGCTAGTCTTAACTTTTAGGTGGAAATTCATATTTGATCCAAGATTGGGGACATGAGCCCTCCTATAGTTATTTGTCTCTATATATATATCCTTATATATATTAACTTTATATTTTATATATTTTTCATAATCTTATTTTCAATTATTCATAATGATAAATCTTTCAAATCAAGTTGTCAATAGGTGAGGTAATTACAACGATATACATAGGTATTCCTAAACCTTTTTATTTCAATTTAAATCATTTTAAATTATTTCAATTTTAAATTATATGCACTACTTATATGTTGTAACATGAAATTGGTTACAATTCAATCACAAAAAAATAACTTAAGTCAAACTCAAGAAAAGACAAGCTATGTTATACACACCAAGGTACCCATTCTTTTCCTTTAAACTAGTAATTTAATTACTAGATTAAATGGACAAGGGATGTAGACACTATTTATGAATTAGATAACACATCAATCTTGTACACTTGGAAGACTTAGACCTTTCTTACTTTCGTAATTCTACACTCTCTTATGCCCCTTGGCATATCTCTTAGTAAAATTAGTATTTTATTGATGACCTAGGCCTTATATCATTACCAAAATGCCTAAAACATGCTAATATTATTTCTCTACAAGTTATGAGTTTACACCTATTTTTTTACTCAAGATATTTGCATCCCAAAAATACAACTACATCAATGCAAGTGTCCTACTCCAACAAAATTGTGTAGTGCCCTAAAATTCATCTAATTTTTAAATGAAACATATATCAATGGTCAGCCTAAGTTATTTAATGCATTTTATTCTCCAAATTGATTAGTATAAATATAATATCAACCCTCATTCATTCTTCACCTAATATAGACCATGAAAACTTATCAAAATCATTAAATTAAGAAATCAATAGAGTAAATATTTATTATTTTATCCTCTTCTGTATAAATAATAAGAACATCACATACATAGGTTTGAAGAAATAAAGGAGTTTCCCAAGAGCCTAATTTTTAAAGTTAGAAGATAGGTCACTATTGTACTTGATTTCCACATATTGCATGATTCACACACAAGCCAACATGTAGGGGATAAACATAAAATTTCAAGTCCCTATTCAAAGTATGGATATGTAGGTAATGCTAATTTACAAAGGGATATTTTGGGTATCTTGACACAATGTGCCCACTAACCCATTTTTCCCATAGCCACTATGAGGAGGAAGAACTAGGGTTTTTTTATTTGATAGGGAATTATGGTCCACGAGCCTGATATAAATTCACCAAAGTGAAGGTGATGAAAAAAATAGAAGTATCTAGGTGGTCACATCCCATTTCAATAGGTACTATGTACAAGACACTTGCGTATAACGTAGACACTAGCATTGACACAACTATCCCAGCCTAATACAAGTTTACAAGACTATAGAGTAATTTAATCCATAATTCAATTATTGTTCTAGAATATTCATCCAATATGCTTCCTATCTATTCTAGGTATATATTTTAATAATAATTATAACCAAGTATCTTATTGATTTGTCATTACAATATCTAGCATAGTTGTACTTTCCATTATTATCATATCCTAGCACAATAAATTTAGTATATGTTTTATTTAAGTTTTGTAATTAATTAGTCTATTATAGAGATAGTTTATCATCCTTATGCCCTAGGATATCTCTATTAACTTTAACGCTATATTCCATAATCTATGCTTTAGGGTTAAACAAATGCCTTAGGGATAACATGCAACAAATAAAATGGCCATTATTTTAGCATGGAAGCAAAATACAATCCTTTGATTCAATACATAAAATGATTCTTAGGTGGCCCTAGTAGAATTTCCTCAAAAGATATTCAATATGAATATCTTGGTGGTAGATATACCCTCAATTTATATAATTTTTCTAAGTAAGACCTTATTTTAATATCTTAGAGATGAGATTTAGTTAGACTAGACATAGACTATCATTCTTATGAATTAGCTAATAAAAAATATTATAGGAACTAAAAGTTAAAAAACTTGGTAGAGGAATCCAATTATCTTTGAGAATATATTATATATGAAGAAATAGTCCCAGGCACCTACATGATGATGAGTTAAAAATGCCAATAACTTCCTAAGCTTGTTTAAGGTGATACAAATGAACTATGGACCTTAGAATTTGATGGAATGTTTTCAACTATAGGATCAAATGTTAGAGTAGTGTTTATTTCACCACAAAAATATAAATTTAATTTTTCATACAAATTCTAATTTGAATTTAGGAATAATATAGATGATTATGAGGCACTATTGCTAGGATTTAAAGTAGAAAAAGAAATGGGAATTTAAAATATTAGATCCAAAGGAGATGTTGAGTTGATTGTGAAATAGGTGTGAGGTTAATACCAAGTAAAGAGTGATAGGCTATAGCATTATAGGAATAGTGTTTGGGATTGTATTTATGCATTTAAACATTTTTACACTAATGTAGTTCTAATAAAATAAAGTTATAAATATGATGCACTAGATATATTCATATCTTGATAATTCCCTACCTATATTTTGATAAGGATAGATATAATATTATAATGGTATATGCCTTGAGTGTTCTAGATAATTTATAACAATGGTAGGTGTTTAAAAATGATAAGTAGATCATTGATTTCTTATAATATGTAGTAAATTTCATAAATTTATATTTCAAGTGAATCCTATTAGTGTATAGGGAATCTTCCTCACTGAAGAAAAAAGGAGGTTAAAGATCCATTCAATGTTGAATTCAATCAATTAAAGGGTGATTTTATTCAGATAAAATGAATCAATAAAACCAAATTTTTGGTTACATTGAAGAAAAAGTTTGATAAACATGATAGGTACATAAAAATGAAGACCCATGAGGAACCTCAAGGGTCACCCAATTATGAAAAATTAAATATTGGTATAAAGGAAGTTTTTATTAGAGGTACAATCACTGAGATGGGGGGGTGAATAAATGCTTAAATATAATCCAAAATTCAATTTCAATCCTTAATCAATCAACATAATCATTTATAAAGCATACAAGTCATTTATAATGGTGAACCAAAAAGATGATGCAAGATTAAATACATAACATATGAATTACATGGGAAACCCTCATGGGGAATAAAACCTACTATCAATATTGAAAACACATGGATTACTTGTATTATAAGATGATTAAAAACATGATACTTTTTAGTGAAGCACCCACTTTACAAGGAGTACCCACCCCTAAGCATGAACAAACACCAACTTATTCCAAATGTTGAGCACACACACAACACCTATGAAATCAACAGTTCTATAACTCTAATTGCCTTTAAATATTATGGATAATAAATTTATAACACCTCACTTTCAAGTCTTAACACTCTCTCAAACTTGCACACATAAGAAATGCATCCAAAACACCCTTTGGGATTACTCTAGACCTCTTCACTCATCCTCAACATTCAATACTTCAAGTGCACTATATTAACATCAGATTTATGACCTATAGGTCATACACATAATCCTCAACTTTATCTGATCTTCAATGTATCATCTTGTCACACTCACTCTCCTCTTCCTTTATTGTTCCACACTATGCATATTAACTCTCTCTACTAGTTATCAACACTAGAAACCATCACTTTTTATTTCACTCCTTATAGAGCCTTCATGAATATCATCTTCTTGTTCATATATTCGAATTTACTTAACCCTTAAGGCTTATATCACATTAATACATATCTCCATACAACCCTCATAGGTTGACCATAGCATCCATGGGTCACTATTAAGTAGCCACACCATTTAATTAGGCCTTAATAGACCTTATAGGTCTCATAGAGATTTATTCACTCCTTTATCACTCCATCAAGTAAATTAGAAACACAAGACCAATCAAAAATTCATAGGTACACTCTACATGGCCATTAAGACACCATCAAGTGATAACATCCATCATTACTCTACTTTGTATATGCAAAATCTGCTCAAACATTAGTCGTGTACACAAGAACACCATGAATGAACAAATAGTCAACTTTTAAGCATTTATTCATATTTAATATGGATTTTTCAAACCTATAAATTCATACACATGGTCCTTATGGAGTCTACAACATTATACAATAGATAATTCACCTTAAAATAATAAAACACCATCAATACAAACTCAAACATCCTTCTTGGGTAACTCGCAGAAGATGATCTAATAAATAGTCAACTTTGGAGATAAATGAATGAATATATATGGATGGTCAAACCTTATAACCAATTTTTTTGGATCAATATTAGAGTCCTTTATAAATTTCCTTTTTATTCCATCAACAAATTCATCACACATCAAAATTTATAACTCAAACAATATAGATTGGTTTTCCTTTGTTAATTTAAATTCTAATGATCACTATGTAATTAAAAAGCTTTAGACATGTGTATCCATCTCATTCCTCATAGAAACTTGATAAAATATGCTCTATCGATATCCTTGAGAGTCTCCTAGTCTTTACCTTCAAATATTGTCAGTTGATCTTCGATCTATGCTTCCAAGATTATGACACTTGGTAGTCTTACATGCCTTCTTTGAACCCTATTGTTAGTCTCCATGCACTTATGCCACTTAGCATCCCCACCTTCATTATATGTACCCTATTTTTAGTCTTCAAATTCACTTATACCACTTGGTAGTTCCACTTGTAATCTTAGGATCCTTTGACTTATTGACCTCCTTATTGCCATTAGATCTCCATTTGCATGATCACCCATGTGTTATTGATCCTTGATCCAAATGATTAATATGATCGAGATATATTTTGACACTTGGAAGCCCTATATAAATATCACTTGATATTGTACACTGTAATATATTTGGAAGGTCAACTTTGCTCCTTGATATCTTTTCCTACACAAAACCTCATGACTTAAAACTTGGACAATAGAAACTAGGCACAAAACTGATCAAACCCATGTAACCAACTCCTTATAAAACTATCACACATTAAAATGATGATGTCATCAATATACTCACTCAGCCTAATTTGCCAAGATGACTAGGAGAACTTATACATTTATTTAACTACTATGATGAATTCCTTTCACTTCTATAAGCACTCCAAACACTCATAATACCTCATATGACATCTATAATAGAAACATAACAACAATAACATTATATATCATACCATAGACCTAAACATATGATATGTACTCTCAAATCCACTTAGAACCTATCACTTTATCATTAAGTCATTATGTACCTAGATCACCTTGACATTGATGACAATCAATGCAACTTAAGAATATGCTCAACAATCTCCCCCTTTGTCATTAATGGAAAACACCTTTTAGAATGATCTCTCCTAGAATGAACAACTTATTTATTCTAAACTTTTTCCCCCGTTGACATTAATGACAAAGGGTCTCTTTTTCAGCATACCAACTTGATCTTTGGACATAAAAAATTGAACATAGAGCTTATAAGTATCCTCCTAACATCATGCTTATCTCATATAACTTGTTATCAAACCATACTCAACTACACAATCTCCTTGGAATTGAAACATCTCAAATATGCTCCTTGATACTTAGCTTATAGAAAATATGCCAAAACTTCACATACTCAAAAAACATGAGTTACCACTCCCTAACTCCAAATACCTTCTAATTATTTATAGATAAGGAGATGACTCCCAAGCTTTGTATTTTACATTCAAATATTAAATATTTTGTCAATGTTTTAGTCATAATATTTGCAAGTTATTATTTTATAGTCACATAATCCAACTTAACACTTTGACTGCTCACTTTTTCTCTCAAAAAATATTATCGAATATGAATGTGTTTAGTTTTCAAATGCATAACATGATTCTTAGAGATACTAATATCACTAGTATTGTCACAATAGATAGGACAATGTCTATTTTATCTTACCTTATAGTCTTCCAAGGTTTGTTTCATCTACATTACTTGAGTACAATAAGAAGCAACAACTATATATTCAATTTATATAGTTTATAAATATATAGAGGATTGCTTATTTCTTAGCCAAGACACCAATCACTCACCCATGAAGAAAACACCACCACTAATACTCCTTCTATCATCTACACATCCTTCCCAATCTACATTAGTGTATGTCTTTACAGTTAATTCTTTATTCTTAGGGTACCATAAACCATACTCTATTGTGCTCTTGAGATACCTCAAGATCCTTATAACTTATTTTAATTGACATTCTCTAGGATCAACTTGAAACCTTCCCAAAAGGCCTTTTTCTTTCATGATATTAGGCCTATATGCAATAAAGTACAAAAAACTTCCAATCATGGATCTATACAAAGTTTGATCAACTTTTGATGAGTCATATTTTTTTAGTTAACTTGCACCCTATGATCATTAGAGTAATCTTGGCTTAAAATCCAACATGTCAAACTTCCTTAGCATATCCTTGATGTATTTTGTCTATGAAATTAATATCCCTACATCAAATTGGTTAACTTGTTATCCTAAGAAGATGGAATGTTCTATCAACTTTGACATTTTGAACTCAATATTCATAGCATTTGCAAATTATCTACTCATGTTGTCATTGTCAAAACTAAAAACTATGTCATTAACATAGACTACAACTATTAATTGATGAGATCCATCTATCTTAATGTACAAATTATTTTCAACTACGCCTCTTTGAAACCTTTACTCAATACATACTTGTCTAATCTATCATACCAATCTCTATGAGCTTGTTTAAGACCATATAAAGCCTTTTTTAGTTTATAAACACAATCTTGATTACTTGTTATATAAAAACCTTTGATTAGCTCAATGTAAACTTATTCATCTAAGTTACCATTCAAAAATGTAGATTTTACATCTAATAAACTTTGAAACCCTTAAAGCTTGAATAAGATAAGAAGAATATAATATCTTCCATTCTTGCCATAGGAGCAAATGTCTCATCAAAATCTATCCCTTTAACTTGAGCATATCCTTTACATACCAGTCTAGCCTTATTTCTTATGACCGCTCCTTTCTCATTCATTTTTTTTTGAATAGCCATTTGGTTCCTATCACATTTTTTTCATTTATCCTTGGAACCAAATCCCATGTTTCATTCTCTACTATTTGATTAAGTTCCTAATCTATTTCACATGACCAATTTTCATCTTTGCTAGCTTCTAAGAATGTTTTAGGTTCAATCTTGGATAACAAAGCAATGTCTTGTTGATTTTTTTGACCAACATTCTCCTTATAGTCTACAGACTAACATTCACATTTCCAATAACTTAGGAAATAGGATGATCCTTCTGTAATATTCTAGGAGTTTTAGTCTCTTACCTTATCTCTTCCTCTTTATCATCTAATTGATCATGTATTCCTTCATTATTTACAATAGGATTCTAAATAGTGTCATTTATCTATAAGTTAGGCTTATTTATGTCACCTACTTCTTTAGCTCTTACATTAGAGATTTCAACAACATTGTGGAGTCTTTTATTGAAACATCTATAATAAAAACTTATGGAGGAATAACCTAAGAAGATGCCTTCATCAGATCTTGAGTCAAATTTACCAAGATTTTTTTCATCTCTCTTAATAAAACACTTGATCCCAAATACTCTAAAGTGTTTGACATTAGCTACCATATTCATCCATAGATCATATGAAATCTTATCACCATTTACTCTTACTTGGCACCTATTCAAGATGTAAACTGATGTATTAGTAGCCTCTTCCCAAAAACCATTTGATACTTTGGAATCTTGAAGAATGGTTCTAGTCATCTCTTAGATAATTCTATTTTTTCTTTCAACTACCCCATTTTGTTAGGTTGTCCTAGCAGTAGAATAGTTTCTTCTAATTCCTTGTCCTTCACAAAAGTCATAAAACTTATAAGACCAAAATTGTCCTCCTTTATTTGATCTTACACACTTGATTTTTTTATCCTTTTTCATTTTCAACAAGAGATTTGAATGCCTTAAAATTTATGAAAGCTTCTAATTTCTCTTTAAGGAAATATATCCAATTAATCCTAGTGAAGCCATCAATTAATAGAATGAAGTAGTTATTACCTTGAATGTCTTGAGTTATGTTATCTCTACATAGGTTAATGTGGATTAACTCTAATGGAACTATGGTGAAATTCTCCTTAGTTTTGTAGTTTATTTTGGATTTCTTCCCATGAAGGCATGACTTTTAAAGAATATGAGGAATCTTAATTATTTTAGGCATAT
Source organism: Torreya grandis (assembly GCA_037957365.1). Taxonomy (NCBI): domain Eukaryota; kingdom Viridiplantae; phylum Streptophyta; class Pinopsida; order Cupressales; family Taxaceae; genus Torreya; species Torreya grandis. The sequence continues at coordinate 63,343 of JARHVA010009773.1, read as the reverse complement.
GCATTACTAGCCCTTTTGAACTAATCCTCACTAAATTGTCAAAGTTTAGATGTCCAAGTCTTTTATTCCAAATCCATATTTCCTCTAATTTATTCATAAATAACTCATCTCTATTAGATTCATGGAATATATGTAAGTTATTATCTACCTTGTGAATATTGGAAACTAATTTTCCAAACTTGGATATTCTCACTCAACACACTTTATCATGAAAAGTCAGAGTATTTACTTGTTTACACATTTGGCTAAAACTTATAAGACCGTGTTTCAAACATTCTACATATATAAAATTTTTAGTTCTAGTGTTATCATTATCCAAGATTACAAAACCTTTCCCAACTATGTTAGTAGAATTATTGTCACCAAATCTTATTGAGCCTAACTTTTTCTTTTTGAGAGAGATAAACTTGATCTTGTCTCCTGTCATATGAATTGATCATCCACTATCTATGTATTATTTTTTATTTTCATCCTCTTCAGTATGTTAGGTAGTTTGAACAAACATTGATTCTTCTTTTGATGAACTATCTAAATCCTACTTCTTCTTTTCTTCATTCTTGGATATGTCTTTCTTGAACCATTTGATGGTGTCAATGACTTGAATGTCCTTTTTCCAAAAGTCTTTCTTGCAGTACTTGGCTATAAGTCCCTATTGATTGTATTTATAGCATAGAATCTCTTTTTTTATCCTTGAAGAGTATGTAAAGACCCTATATTTATGACAATATTCATTAAAAGTATAAAAATATCAACATGAACAACTATAGTTATGTCTTGAGTATGCTAGGTAGTTTGAACAAACATTGATTCTTCTTTTGATGGACTATCTAAATCTTGCTTCTTCTTTTCATCATTCTTGGATACGTCTTTCTTGAACCATTTGATGGTGTCAATGACTTGAATGTCCTTTTTCCAAAATTCTCTCTTGCATTACTTGGCTATAAGTCCCTATTGATTGTAGTTATATCATAGAATTTCATTTCTACTCCTTGAAGAGTATGTAAAGACCCTATATTTATGACCATATTCTTTACAAATATAATAATATACATTTAAGACATAACTATAGTTATTCATGTCAATCATCCCCTTAGCTTGACAATCATTCACCCAAGTCTTCTCATCCTTTAATTCTTTGGTAGAGCTAGAATTATACTTATCTTTAGATAAAAACACATTTATACATGTCATAGATTTACCTTCCAAATTATCCATCCTTTGATTAGTTCCTCGATTCATCATGTCCTATAAATTCTTGACTATTGATGTTAATTTATCTATTTATGTCTTCACACCATTAATGCTTCCAATAATCTCATGATACATTAAGTCAAATCTAAAGTCTTACTCCCTTTCTTATTTTTAAATATTTCAATCTCTTCCTTTACACATTCATGCACTTCCTTTATACTTTTGACCTCTAATAAGGCACATACTCTTTAACCTTGAAGAAATGTCTTGGCCTCTTTATCATCCATTGTACCTTTGATCACCTTCAAGTGGTTAAAATTGCAAAGAAGGTATGGATCTGATACCAATTGTTAGAGGTAAAATAAATAAGGGTGGCAAATTAGTGTTTCAAGATAATCTAAACTTCAATTTCAATCCTTGCAATCATTAATCAATCAACACAAGTATTCATAAAGCACACAAGTCATTTATAATAGTGAATCAGAGAGATGATGCAAGATTAAACACACAACATATGAATTACATAGGAAAACCTCATGGGGAATAAAACCCATTCTCAATCTTGAAAACACATGGACTACTTGTCCTATAATATGATCATAAACATGAGACCTTTTAGTGAAACACCCACTTCCCAAGGAAAACCCACCCCTAAACATGAACAAGCACCAACTTGTTCTAGATGTTGAGCACCCACACAACACCTACGAAATCAATAGCTCCAAAACTCTAATATAAACTATTTACACTTTATTAAACTTGCATACACAAGCAATACATCTAAATCACCCTTTTGGATTACTCTAGACCTCTTTGTTCATCCTCAATCTTCAATCTTGTAAGTACACTATTTTGACATAAGAATTATGACCTACATGTCATACACACAATCCTCAACCTAATATACTCTTCAATCCGTCAGATGGGTACATTCACTCTCCTCTTCCTTTAGTAATCCACACTTCATATATCAACTCTCTCTATTACTTATCAACACTAGAAACCATCACCTTTTATTTCACTCTTTATAGAGCCTTCATTAATATCACTTTCTTAGTCAGCTATCAAACTTGCCTTAACCTTTAAGTCTTATATAAAATTAATAAATAGCTTCATACCCTTATAGGTTGACCATAGCATCCATGGGTCACCCTTAAATAACTACACTTTTCAATTAGGCCTTAGTAACTACACCTTTAGCACTCTATCGAGTAAATTATAAACACAAGACCATTTAATAATGCATATGTCCACTCTAAATTACCCCTAAGACACATTTAGGTGATTAAATTCATCAATACACTCTTATGTATATACAAAATTTGTTCAAACATTAGTATTGTACACAAGAACACCATGAATAAACAAACATTCAACTTCTAAGCATTTGTTCATACTAAATATGGTTTGGTCAAACCTCTAAAATTAACATATATGGTTCTCATGGAGTCTAAAATTTTATCAAATATATAATTCACCTTGAAACATCAAGACACCATCAATGTAAAATCAAACATCCTTCTTGGGTCACTTATAGAAGATGATCAAATATATAGTCAATTTTAGAGATCAATAACTACAAATGTATAAATAGTAAAACATTATAACCAATTTTTTTGGATATGCCTTGGAGTATTTAAAAATTTACTAATTATTTGATCAATAAATTATTCACACATCAAAATTTATATCTCAAATAATATAGACTAGTTTTCCTTTGTTAATGCAAATTCCAATGGTCATTATGTAATGCAAACACTTCAGACATGTGTCTCCATCTCATGCACCCTATAAACTTGATCAAATACACTCCATCTATCTCCTCAGGAGTCTCTTGGTCTTTACCTTATGACATTAGATGTTGATCTTTGATTCATGCTTATGATATTGTGATACTTGACAATCTTGCATGCCTCATATGGACCCTACTGTCAGTATCTATGTGATTACACCACTTGGTAGCCCAACATGCATTATATGTACCATAAATTCAGTCTTCAAATGTGCTTACACAACTTTTAAGTCTTACATGCAATCTTATGATCCTTTGACTTATTGACCTCATGTTCACCATTATATCGCCATTTGGGTGATCACCCATGTGTCATTGATCCTTGATATGAATGATTGATCTGATTGATCTAGATTTCAACAATTGGAATCCCTATATAAATATCACTCAATATTGAAATTTTGGTTAAGTATGGAAAACACTATAATATATTTGGAAGGCCAACTTTTCACCTTGATATATTTTTATATACATAACCTAATGACCTAAAACACGGACCATAAAAACCAAGCATAAATGTGATTAAACCATGTGACCAATTACTTCTGACACTATAACATGTGAAAATACTAACATCATCAATATTATCACTCATCTTGATTTTCCAAGATGACTAGGATAACCTAGACATTCATATGATTGCTCTAACGAATTCCTTTCACTTTCAGAAGCATTCCAAGAACTCATAACACTACATATAACCTCTATAATAGGTACATAACAATAATAACATTCTATATCATCCCAAATACCTACACACATGATATGTACTCTCAAATCCACTTGTAACCTATCACTTTGTCATTAATGAATTATGTACTTGGATCACCTTGGCATCAATGAAAACCAATGCATCTCAAGAAAATGATCAATAGTTTTAAAATATGTAAACATTAGTAAATGTTTATCCAAAAAAGAATACTAGAGTTCATATCTTTATTCAACTTATATAGAGAAAAATTTTCATGATTTTTTGTTTATCTAAAATCATTGAAATCTAAAATTATGTGGCACAATTGATCCTTTTAGGTGAAAATTAAAACACTATAATCCCAAAATTATTGAGACTATCTATGAGGAGATAAATAAAATGTTAGATGCATGTATATTTTTCCTTATTCATCACTCTATATGGGTAGCCAATATAATGCATATGAGGAATAAGAATAGATATTTCATAATTTCTATGTATTTCTACAATATGAATTAGGATTACTTTAAATATAATTTTTTAATTACCTATCATGGATCACATTTTACAAGCTATCACGGGTTATAAAATGATGTCCATGATTGACAATTTTTTGGGTATAACCAAGTTTAATTTTCTATATGATATAAATAAAAAATGACATTCACCACTCCCTTGGGAAATTTTACATACAAGAGGATGCCTTTCAGTCTTATCAATCTTGGATCTAGTTTCCAAAGAGAAATGGATCTATCATTCAATGATGTAAATTAAAAAATCATATTAATCTATCTTGATGACCTCTCTATATTTTTGAAGAAAAAGGAGGACCACTATGAAAATATCAAAATGATTTTCAAAATATGTTGAGACCTTGACATATCATTGAATCTAAAAAAATTCCTATTTTCAATAAATGAGGGTAAACCCCTGAGATAGTTTTCAAATAAGGTACTAAGATTGATATAGAAATGGTAAAATTAATTCAACATTTATCTTTGCCTACTAGAACACCTAACACACATTCATTCTTTGGAAATGAAAAGTTTTTAAGGAGATTTGTTCCTGATTTTAAATAACTAACAAGGAATATTATTTAGATGATGTGAGGAAAGAATTATTTTAGATGGAAAGATAATGGAAATACATATTCAAATGAAATCAAATAAACCATTGCTAAAACTTATCTTGAATTGTCTAAATTTTTAAAAATATTTCATTTCATACTATTACTCTTCTAAATACACATTGTCAATCATCTTTTTTACAAAAAATGGAAAAAGGAATAGAGTCTCCAATTGCCTTCATGAGTTGTAAATTAAAGGATCATGATCTCATGTACTATTTGATTAATAAACATGCATATATTATGGTCAAATATGTGAAAAAATTCAAGTTTAATATCTTGAATCATCATATGATCAAGATGGTCCCAAATATTACTATCAAATCTAATTTGATGCAACACAAAATATGTTCATAGAGATGTGGTTGGATTTTCAAAGTTCAAGAATATGATCTAGATATCAACACTACCAAGTTTTTGAGAGGGCAAGGTATTTATTTAATTTATGAAGGTTTTAATTATCAAAGATAACTAAATCAAGATTATAAATTATAAAGTTATATATTATTAATATCGATTGATTCCATCCATGAATGGTATTCTAACATTGGATAATTTTTATAATATGGATAAATTTTAGTGTAGTTAAATTCTAATAAAAAATAGGCACTAAAGCTAAGGTCAACCAAATATGTAATATGGGATAACACTCTTTTCAATAAGTCCCTTAATGGTACCTTCTTGAGATGCATGGATAAATAAAAACAAAAGAGATTGTTAAAGGATTTCCATGATTAGCCCCATGATGGATTTTTTTAATTTTCTATTACAACTTTAAAAATATTTTAAACTCACTAATATTTGAAAACATTGTTCAAGGATGTATAAGAATGGATATCAAAATGTGAATACTTCTAGTTATATTTTGGATGGCCTAACCTCATAGTGTTTCCCCTTCATCTCATGGTCACTAAAGGACCTTTTAGCAATGGGGTTTGGATTTCATAAGTAATTTGAATCAAAATTTCATCAAATGACACACTTATGTTATGATAGTAATTTAATACTTCATGAATTAGGTATAAGCAATTTTAATTAGGTCTACCACTTTTGAGTTAGTTTTCAATTTCATCAAAAAGAAATATTGGTTAGGTTTGTGGTAGAACAAAATATTTTCATGGCTAATATATTGAATTTTTCTTCATCCAAAATTATTGTCTTATATTATGGTTATGGGATCTTATTATCATTATTTTTGTACTATCACCCCTAAGGTAATGGCCATGTAGAATCTAGAAGGAAGAACATCAAAATTATTGTTTGTAAACTACTTGATCAGAATCAAAGGGATTGTCACAATAAATAATGTGATGCTCTATGGGATAACCTTATAACTCATAAAATATAAATTTAACTGACTCCTTTGTAAATTATATATGTTATAGATGCTTTTAATATCTCTAGATTTATCCACTCTATGTTTATCTCAAACTATACAAGACAACTATTTTAAGGATACATTAAATAAGAATATTCAATACCTAACCATATTAGAATAATATTGAGTGATGGTGATTGATAGGATCATAATTAATCAAGGGAAATTGAAATAAGTGTTTGATCATAGGTCAAGATAATGATATTTTCAAGTTGGAGACTTGGTCCTCCTTTGGGAGAAAAGAATCAAACCTATGGGAATTTATGTAAAATTTGACTTGCCATGGATGGGTCATTTTAAGATCCACCATTTATATAGTGAGATCATGTATCATTTTCCATATCAATAGGGAACCTACCTTTCACTGACATACAATGGTAAATATCTAAAGCACCACAAAATTTAAAGGTAGTTTATCACCTACCATTCCCTCTTGGTGATTTAGTTTTTTATTGTGTGTTTTATTTCAAGTTGTGTGTTGTGTGATTCTTTTCCATTATGTTTCAATTTATATTAGTATTTAATGTTTCCTTTTTTCATTCCAATAATTTTGAGTTGACCATGTAGCCAAATGGATAAGGTACTAATTATTGAAACTAGAGATTTAAGAGTTCATCCTATGAACTTTTTCAAGTCCATGCCCCCAACCTCAGCCAATTGTTGTCCCTAAAATTTTCAAAGATGGAATTTTAAATAAATTGTTAATGATATTTATCCATATTGAAGGATTAGTCAAAATTAAAAAAAATCATTTTGAAGTAAAATTGGTTCAAGTTGTATTCATCAAGTAAAGTCATTTTATAAAGGTCAAGGTCAATTTTAAGAACTATTTTTCTCAAATTGGAAAGAGTTAATTTTAAAATTACAACTATAATGAGGCATTCCATATGTGCACAGTATGTGGGGGATACATCATGTTTGGTCCCTATGGTGTTATCAACACATAATGTGCACATTATGCCCATGATGACTAAGATGCCTCGATGCTACCTAATACCACATAATTGACACATATACAAACATGTGACAACTCTAATATAAATTTCCATGTCAATTCAAATTCATTATAATTCATTTCTACTCAATCCTCCTTCCATTTCTTGATCTTTATTCTGCTAACACACTAAATCTCTACCTTACCACTAATTTTTATATGTAAGCTAAATATTATCTAAGTCCTACTAATATATTGATTTTTCAAGTAAATTTATAGGTTTCATTAGATAAAAATTACATTTTCAATGGTTTCTAATTTTATGGAATATTGTGGTGCCCAAGGAACCTAAAATTTATTGTTTTCTACTATATCCTTTAGAGGAAGAATAAATAGTGAAGGAAAATATTTTCATGACCACCATCATCTACCATACACAACCTAATAAACATTTTATCCCACTTGATCCATTTAATAATCTCAAAGCATTAGCTTAGGTTATATTTTGTATCACTAGCATAACAAAAATAAAGTACAAACATATAGAATATAAGCCTTTAAACATCTTGGCAAGTCATGTCTCTAAGATTTGTGATTCATTAATTATACATCTTTATTTGGAATAATTTCATATAATAATAAAAAGTAGATCAGTTACACCTATGGGTGTTCTCCTAGAACACAATGGCCTTCCTAAAGTAGCTAAATTTCCTACTTATATGTAGAGTATGAATATATTCCTAGTTTGTTCATAGTATTATAATGAAGAAACAAGTGAGGTTAGGTCTATATTAAATGTTATGGTGGTAAAACTAGATGAAGAGTTAATTATTATTACACTTCGTATTCAAAAAAAAAAAACACATATGTAAAGATAAGTGTGGATTTTGGATATAATTTTAAGTACAATAATAAAGAGAAGGATCTCACTATTATGAATAATATTTGGTTTAAGGTTAAATGAAAAGGCATTTCAAAATTTCCCAAAAGTCTCACTAGATCAAAATTTGTTAAATATCTCTTAAAAATGAGCATCCTCCTCAATAAGGTCATGGCCAATGTAAATACCAAGGATATTCATCCTTAGATGTTTCTCCTTATGAGCATAATTCACAAAAAAAAGTATTTAAATGATTGGGGGAGTATGACCAATGATGTATTGCATGACCAACTCATAAAGGTGATTACTACCAAGTCATTTTATATGACTTCTTATTTTGTATATAGTCTAACATCTCAAAAGGTATACCCCAACTTCATAAATTTTGAAAATATAGGGACTTATACAAGATTATATGTGTTCTTCCCTTATCTAACTTTGGAGAAAATAAATAATCACTTCAAAAGAGTGAAAAATAAATTCACCTTGATAATAATGCAAATACTAAGTGAATACTTGGTAAGTAGGTTTTCAAATGAAAGATTCAATATAGTGTCACAATATGGAAACCATTTCATCCAATTTTTAAAAAAAAATCATATATCAAAGTCAGAGGTTTTGAGGGTTGTCCCATGAGGCTTTCATGTCTAGTCAGCAAAAATATTTTGTTGATTAAGCTAAGAAGGAAACTTTATAATGCCCATCATAAATGTATGAAGAGGAATGTAGTTGGATAAGTATTCCCTAATTATCTAGGATAACACATGTGTAATAATTTAATAGATGTTTCAAGTATTGAAGTTATCATATATAGCTTCATTTTGTACCCCCATACAAGTGGAGTCTCATTTGATATCAAAGGGAAAATGTAAGGTAATATAGTTATTGGCTCTTCATATATTCATGAGTAACATCACATAGTTTATTAGGCTAACTATGATTATTATTTTTAAGTCCAAAGATATGATTATAGGAATATAAGCATAGTTTAAATTAATATGTTCATTGATAAATGGGTAACTGATGGGATTATTGATGATGACAATTAATCTTTTGAGGTAGGTTACATTCAGGGAGTCATTATGGCCCCTCTGATGATACTAAACTAGTCTACACCTTAAATCACATACATGTAAGAGAGAACCAAGTTAGTGATTAGAAGATCATTGAAATTATTTGATAAGAATTTGGTAGAGTTTTTAAGGGATTATTAATCTTGTAAATATAAGACTATAACCGTTCCTAAGAAAGCTCTCATATCTACTTTAATAAAAATGATATATGGTAGTTTTTAAACTATCTTTCATCTAAATAATCATGGTAATGGTGATGGTGAATATGTAAATTGGTTTGAATATCTTCTTTTTACTATTTAATTTAGCTACTAGATTAATTATCTACTAATGTGTCTAGGCCAAGTTGACAATTGAGGATTCAAATAAAATTTGGCCACCAAAATCCCAATAATCTAATTTCAATGCATTTATTTCAAATATCCCACATTTAGTGTTGTCATATGCTATTTAAAATTTTTATGACCATGTATTCTTATTAGGGTGACATGACATCAAGTTCAAATTCATTGACCTTCTATCAACTTTTGCTTAAAAAGTATTCCTTCTTACATTGAATAGATGTGTGCATTTGTCCTAATTTTCACATGTCAATATATCCAAAACCTTGTGTGTTATTATTATTTTTTTATTATCCTTATTTACCTTTAATGCACTTAAAAACCTAGTCTTAAAAAAAGGTACAAATTGCAAAATAATGCAATGTTGTCTTATGTCCTAAATGTTCCTACATTAGACACGCCACGTAACTAAAATGTGAGCCCTAAATCATAGGTTGAAATTAATGAGATCATATCCATAATGATTAATCTCTACAAGATATAACCATGATGTATTTTCAATCACATTATTCTTACACTTCACCAAATATTTCTTGTATTATTTTTCACTTGTCCTTTTCAAAACCTTAGAGCCTAGAATGTATTCTACCTCTTCTTTGTCATTCTTAGGGAACCACACCCTCTATTTATGATATATGCTACTCCTATCAATATTATCCTTCTTCTTTCACCCTATGAAAATAATAAAAGTATACCACATTAAACATAGGTGATATATCCATTCCTTTTGGTAAATAAATCTCATACACATTTATTGATATATTGCACAACACCCTATATGGTCTTATCTTTTTTAAATTCATATTATTTTAAGTGACTCATGTAAATATATCCTTACATAAATACACAAATACTAGGTCCCCCAACTCAAATTATTTATTCCTTCAATTCTCATCTACAATTAGTTTGCAACTAAGGCTTCTCTATACAAGTTTTATCTTTACTTATTCATGTATTTATCGAATATATTTTATTGAATTATCAGCATTTTTGCTTCTTAAAAATTTTTCATCTATCCTTATTTTCTTGATAAATCCCCTATAAATAACTCCAAAAATAATTTGGAAATGATTTTTTCTCATGATCTGATTATCATATTATTTTATGTAAATTCAGTGTGAGGTAACACCATGTCCCATTTCATTAGTTTTTTTGCTAATAGACTTCTTAAAAAAAATCCAAGGCTTTAGTTTACTACTTTGGTTTATCTATTAGTTTATGGATGGTATGTGGAACTATATTTTATGATGTTTCCTATTTCTTCCATAATGTGAGCCAAAAATGGCCCATAAATTTAGTGTCTATGTTCCATACTATGTAGTGTATCCACCCATGCAATCTTACAACCTCCTTGAAGAACAAGTTGGAAATGTTCATCACATTATTGGTTTTATTAAAAGAAATTAAGTACTTCATATTATAAAAATGATATATGAAAAATAGAATTGAGCCATTACCTCACTATGTTTTTGTTATTCCAAGTACAAATTCCATGTTTGTATCTTCCCATAGTCTCTTTGACATGGTTAAGGGTTGGTAATAACCTATATGCTTGATTCTTCCATTTTATAACTAATAAATCCAGCACCTTTGTCTATAATTTCACACAACCTCACTATGTTTTTTTTAGTCCAAGTACAAATTCCATGCTTATATCTTCCCATAGTCTCTTTGACATGGTTAAGGGTTGGTAAGAACCTATATGCTTGATTCTTCCATTTTCTAACTAATAAATCCAACACCTTTGTCTTTGGATAGTAATAACCTTAAGATATTAGTGTGAGCATATTATAACTTTTAAAGTTCTTGGTTAATCCTCTATTATTCCCTTTCATGATTAACTTTTCTTACATTGATCCCATAGGTATACATAACTACACTCTTTTTAAAAACATTTTGTGCTAAATCACATAGTATAGCCACATGGCATATGATCCATATTCATAATTTTTTTATATAATCTCTATGATACTCTAAAATATTTTTTATTTACATACCAATAATTTATCTAATCAAAACCCAATACTTTGATCTTTATCTCATTCATTTCCAACACTCTCATGCTTAGTGCATCTGCAATCTTCTCTGATCTTATGCTTCTATGTTTTAGCATGAACATGCAACTCTAGAAGTGTTACACCCATTTCATATGAAATTAATCTATATTTACTTAATATTAATTAATTTTAGCATTTAATTATCTATATACATCACAAAATCCTTTGATAATGAGTAGTGCCTCTACTTCTTTAGTGTTTTAACTATTATGTAGAACTATTGATCATAAACTAAATATCAATGTGTCATGTAATTTAACTTATAACTAAAATATTCAATAAGATTTCCCTTTTATATTAGTAATATGCCTATAATTTTACCACTTGTGTTTTAATCCACTTGAAATAACTTTTTGAAATTAGTCAGCACCAACACTAGTCACTTCATCACCTTCTTCTTTAGTTGCTAGAAATTGAGCTTTATTTCCCCAATCTATACAAATTCCTTTAGGTTCCCTCACAATGTATTTTTGATTTAAACACATATTACACTAAAATTATTGATTAAATTCATATTTAATCTCACTAAACCATGAAAACTTTGTGCTTATAGCCCATATCCACCCTATTAGTGTGTACACTTTCTTAGGGTCCATTTTTAATAATCATAAAGTATAAATCCTTGATATATTAGTTGTTATTTCCTAAATATTCACTTATGCACATTGATTATTAATTTCTCTTCATGTAATATCTCCAATGCATTCCTTAGATGCATATATGTTCATTTATTTTGATGAAAACCAAAATGTCATCTAAGTACATAACAATATACTTCTATAAAAATGGCTTACAAACTTCATTCATCAACATCATGAACTTACTAATCATGTTAGTAAATCCAAAAGAAATAACCAACCACTCCTAAAACCCTTATTTCATCTTGAACATTTTCTTCCATTCATTCCTCTCACTGATTTTGATCTAGTTAAATCTTCTCTCCATGAACTCACCATTCAAGTAGTCCATCATATCATTTATGCATGATGTATACCCATTAATTATTCCACCTTAATTATATCATCAATGCATCCAAAATAACTTATACTAGCACCACTATGTTCATTTATTAATTTCACCATGTCCACTAATTAACCTTATTTAATACCACTACATCATCCCATGAATAATTAGATAATTAATCACTATTAATTAGTTAATTAATTTCTAACTAATTCCATGAACATGTAATTAATAAAAATAAATAACAGATACTAATCATTCTACCCCATGTCTAAATCCATGTCATCACTCTGTTAACTCCTTTCTCAAAATGGAAACCCAATCCACTAATCCAATCTAATCTTAACTAAATTAGTTAACTCACTAATTTATGTTTGCACATCTAATAAAGAAAAAAAATCAAAAATCAATAAAAAAAAATTGAAATAAAATAAAACCATGTATGCCTTTGATCAATTGATTTAATCTCATCCACTCAAACTCTAAGTTTCTAAATAAATCCGTTTAATCTCAATTATTCATCCTACTATCCAAAAATCTATAAATTCGCCCTTCATCCTTCATTCTGAAATCATGGAAATATTAGACATCTGAGATTTGAAATCTTAGGAAACATCTTGGAGACATCTCACCTTATAAAATCTAGAAAATGTATGTCATCTTTGTAATCAAGCAATCATTATTCACAAGTACATGCTTTAGAATATTGCACAATAGTTCAAGTACCTAAAATCACTTAAATCATGAGCAAACCCATTCAAAAAGGGTGATATTCACTTGGTAATTGAAAGTAATATTTCTCTCTTTCCTTACTCAATATGAGGTTGATTTTTATTTATAAGTATAAACTAATTTTTTATTATTCATTTTGAACTATAAATTACATGTATACATTCTCTAGAATGCCTAGTGGGGCTTCCTCCATTTGATTAAATTTGAAGGATTTTAAGAGGTTTGTTGTTTGTTGTTACTATTAAGAAGGTTTTGCTTTAGTTTTACATCAATTTTTTTAACATTCTAACCTATCTTCATATTTTTTCATTTTTTATGTCAAAGTTTTATTTTTCTATGTAAAAATGTTTCCATTCTCTATGTTAAAATTTGTTCACTCTAGAGTGGAATTTCTACACTTGGAAATGATATTTTTTCACTAGTGTTATTTATGTGCTCAACAATGGATTTTTTTTCTTCCTATGTGTTTATATGTAGGGTTTTGGTGTTTCTACTCAACTAGTAGCATTTTTGTACCCTATAGTGACATTTATGCTTTAGATAGCAATACTTTTGAACAACTAACATTTTTACTCAACAAGTGTCATTTCTATATTATATAGTGGTGTTTTCACATCAAATAGTGGTGTTTATATATAGTGGACTTTATACATTTAATAATATCATTTCTACATTAGATAGTGTATTTTTAATCTTCAGAATCATGTTTTACAAGTTTACTCATTTTAAATCACTAATTTTATAACAATTACATTTTATGCTTGCTATTTTGCATGATGTTAACCTTTTTATTCAACAAATATAATTTTTTTATGTTATAAACATATAAAAATACTAGTGATTTTGTATGCATCTATGTTGAAAGGAGACTATAAAATCAAACACATACTGATAAATTAATTTTTATTTTGTGTTTTTGGTTGCTTATTTGTGTGTGGTATAACCCACATATGTTATTCTCTTGTGTTATGGAGATACCTTGAGAGTTATAAATGGTTTAGATCACTTATGTATCCCTAGTTCAAGTAGCTTATGTTTTTTCCTCATGTCATAAGATGCTATTTGAAATTAGAAACAATTTCATTTTTTTTAATTTGGTTCTAGTGACTTGGATTTCATAACTAATAACTAGCCAAATTCTATGTTATGACAAACTATACATATTCCTTGGAGGGTATATCACTATTGGTTGAGTGTAAATTTAGTTTTACTTGGTTTTTATGAAGTGAGGTGGTTAACCATGAATAATAAAGCCCTAAACAACACCCTTACATTATGAATTTAGGACTCATGTAATTTAATGTATATCGAGGATTCCCATAGATAATTTAAATAAACCTAGATTAAGATCCATCTAGTTGTAATCTGTAGTGGTGTTAGTAAAATAACACTCTTTAATATTAACAATTATTACCCTAGAGGTATATTTTTGAGACACTATATGGTTTTAAACCTAATTCAATAGCATAAGGTGTTATTATGTGTTTTTCTATTGTTTTACCATTATGTAAAACCACTCGAAAAGAAAACCCAAACAAAATCTAGTAGTACATAAAATAAGATATTAAACTAGTTAGAACCAAGATCCTAATAATGAAAAAACTTTTAATTAGAATCCATTCCTTTTTGGTGTAAATTTTAATCATGATCAAGCTAATGACAATGATAATGATATCCTTGAAAACTAGAATGAGTATAATTATGAGGCTAATGACTTGTTTAAAATAAAATAAGGTATAACCTAATCAGACCAAATATTATTTGAAAATAAAGATGATATAATCAGTAAAATCATATTAAAATAGATGTTAAGCTTATTATTGGCCATTTGTAGCCCATATACCAAGCTAAGCAAGGTTCATGTGTAAGTAGTTCATCAAAGGCTTTAAAACAAGTCCAAGTCTACAAATAGAGGAATCTAAGTAGGTTCTCATTTGTATCAAGATTTTAAGAGTATGGAAAAAGTTTAAAAAACCCTAAGAATCCATTAGAACCTTGAAGGATTGATCATACAATGAGTTGTGCAAGTTTTTGGAGCAAATTGTCACCAAGACATCATAGATAAACAAACAAACCAGTCAACTTGTACATTTTATATTTCACTCAGGGAACCTCACATGACTATAATATCAATCAAAATATATATCTACATGACAATAACATCCTCATAATTTTTTAATCTTGTGTGAGCTTTCTAGATCAACTTACAAGCTTTAAAAAGTTAGACCTATGTAGTGAGACATTCATGCTAACATCAATTTTAATCTCAAACAAAGAAAATCCTATTAAGATTAAATCTGATGGTCATGTGAATGTCAAATGACATCCCACAAATTATCAAATTTAAGATCATGAACTATCCATTGGCTTTCAAATAGTGGGTGTTGGTAAGATCAATGGTCCTCACTCAATTATACATCTCAATCCAATAATGCAAGATAGGTCAAAGAGTCAGATAGCTAAAAAAATGAAACATGGAATAAGCATGTGAGTTGGTAGATTGATAGTGAATCTTGAGGAATAACACACATTTTTCAAGTGGCACTAATGGGGCCAAGGTAGACAATTCAAAGGTGGATCTGAGGGCTCACATTTTTTCATATCTGGAAGATTCAATGGAATAAATGAAGGTCAAGGGGTCAATAATCTAATTTGGATTTTTGATAGCCAATAAGCATAAAGACCTATCTAGGATAGTTTTAACTAGGGTTGATTGAACACCTCGACTTAGGAAAAATAAATAATATGACTTGAGTTGGTAGAAATGCATAGAATTGAGCTTGAGCTCGATCTAAGTTGGACTAAAATGCATAAACAAAGAAACAAAAATTACCATATAGGCTCTATAGAGATATATTATGTCATTTTAGACCTAATATAGACCAAAATTTAGCTATTTGGTAGATAAATAAGACTATTCATAAAGTAGAATATAGAAGCTATACGAAAACCAATAGCCTTGAATTGGTTTTCCTCCATAGTAAATCTAGGTCTAAGTTTCAATGCAGGAACAAAAATGTGCAATTAATGAAGTGTCCCAAGCCATGATTTCAACAAGAAGATACCTAAATAAGACATAATCGAAGCTTAATTAGGTTTATGGATGTAGGGATTATGTCTTTACAAAGAAGACAAAGTGGAAAGATGTAAAGAAGATAAAGGATAGAGATCTGGTGGTTAGAGAAGCAGAATAAGCATTTAATAGATTTCCATAGTGCCTAAAGGTCCCTTTACTCATATTCTATTGGGAAAAAGGAAGGTTATCTAGTCTATGATGGATAATATTCTAATTGGAATAAAACATAATGGATTATCCTTTCAAATCTAGCAGCTTTTCAATTTTTCTTGAAACATGCTCCCTCTTCTCTCCCTCCCTTATCTATATTATCCAATTCTTTCCATTTTTAAAAGGTTCTCAACTTTTTTATAATTTATAATTTTATTTTTTGAGACAAGGATACACATTAAGACTCTTTCAAAAGTGTGGTCATTTGATAAGGGAGAACCCTATAAAAATATTGTAAGAACTACCTTTTTAAAGTAATAGGATCAACTCTTTGCTTGTCTCTTATCTTTAGTAAGATTTTAACATGCTTATGTATGGTGAATTTGTGAAGGATATTCTTCCTCATTTTTTGTCCTTTTGCATCTCTCTTTGATGGTGTTTTCAAGCTAACTTGTAGGTCTAGATTAGTGTTTTATTTGGAAACTCTTCCATGAAATATTTATGCAATTAGTGAGATTATGAGATTGAGTAATCCATAGTTTTCTTTTTTCCAATACAGTGTGTGTTCAAGCTTATATGAGTGTCCATTAAAATTTTTTGCATCACCCTTTAACCTTTTTTAGGAACCCTTACTATCTTTCTAACCCTTTTCTCTATGAAACATTAGTTTAGCATTAGTTTTAGGTGAGAATCAAGAGGAAGATGACCTTCTCTAGAGGTTCAGACCCAACATAGGTTACCCATAGCCTAGGGTTGTCCTAATATTATAGATTAGTTAGGGAGAGCCTACATAACCCTCTCCAAGGGTTAAAATTAATATTATAACAATTTTTGGCATGCATAATTGGATTAAGGTCCAAAGTAGTGAAAGGATTTTTTGATGTTGTCCTACATATCATCCTTTAGAGGCATTTTACAAATATCAATGGTCACTCTAAGTAGTTTTCAATTACTTATAGCAATCTAAGTAAGCCTTAAAGCAATTTTTATCTTTATCTAGTCTCTTTTATGAGACTTTATGTCTAGGTTTAGGGTAGAATCCTATCCTAGTTAGGTTGGTAAGCTATATCATCAACCAAATGAAGCCTACAAACCTTATTATGACCCTTACCAATAATATAATCATTCCTATGACCCCTAAAATGAGGATATCTATCATTCATATCAACCTACTTCCCCCTCTAGATAACCTTGTCAAAACTATGTTTTTGCTACCACATCTTTATTAGCATACAAGCCAAATATGTTAAAATCAGAAGAGGTCATGAGAAAATGAGATAGAGAGCTTGATGTGATCCCCTTCCAAATCATATAAAGGATGAGGAAGTTAGTGAAAATGTTGACATTTAAGTGGATGTCTATTAGAGAAAAATTCCAATATGGTACTATCAATGACAATTTATATGAAATGAGTAATTTAATCCAATGGTGGATGGATAAATTAGTGAGGTGGGAAAACTAGGAAAACCAATCTAGGCAACCCAAACCTTTCATCCCACCCTCCCATGGTAAGGAACCCATCTTGAGGAGAATAAGTGAGGAGGAAAGAGCTCATGTTATAGTTGATCAAACATATGTTCCTTCCATTAATTAACTCAATTTGCTTTCCATACAAGAGTTTATTCATGAGTTAATTATTCTCAAGTTTCCAAGATGCAAGGAAGCCCCCTCCATCCATGAACCATCCATCATAATACATGATCCATCTTCAACTCATCATCCCCCCATCACATCTCATCCTCTAACTCAAAACCCAGAGTCTATCCATCAAATTTATTTCTTTCCATTTCGAAAAAAAGAACCCAACTTGAGGGAAACTTATCCAACACTTATCCAAATACTAGATAAAGAGAAGTATGTAGAGGTCAAGTCAAGAGAAATCTCAATTATCTCAAGTCCTTCATCTATCATTTAGGCTGGAGATATCCTTGAAGTCTCTTTCCCTCCCACCATCTCCCTTTATGAGGAAGAACCTTTTATATGGAGGATAGATGAGGAACTTACAACTGCTAAAAGCCTTAAGAAGGATATGAGGATAATGTTTTCAACTAGTATGATGAGGAAATATTTCTTGGTACTCTTGTTTATCAAGAAGGAAACAAATCTAAATTCAAAGATGATGAGAGAGATTATTTTAATGGAGGGATGAAAACTAATGTGATAGATAAAGGTGAAAGAAAATATCTTAATCAGGCATGGTAGCATTTGTACCATGGTTTCATGGAAGAAGTGGACTTGATTGGTAAGCATGTGATCTCTTTATCACACAAAGCTAAACATCAACATGAAGTTGTAGAGATTGGAAACCTCCTAAAATAAGAAAAAATAGGTTTATCATAAGAGATACATGATGAATTTATCCTTGGATGGGAAAATGAGATTCCATTATTAATGGAGGAAAAAGGATATCAATCTAATTCTCATGGATTGAGTCTTGATAAGGAGAAAGGTAACTATAGAGCAGCTGAGTAGGTTGGAGATGAACATGAACTTATCATCCCTTAAGAGCATAAAAGGGGTGATGTCAAGGTTGGTATTAACCCAAGAAATAAATAAGAAGTTGAATCTTGGGAGGAACATGAACTCTTTTACTTTGCACAAAATAGACATCCTTCATGTACAAAAGTGCCATCAGGTGAGAAGGTTATAAGTTCCCCTATAGTCTAAGACCAATCAAGTCTTGAACTAGAGGAAAAATATGTCTAAATTTGAGAAATAATTATCCAACTTCATTTGTTAGAGAACATTCCAAAAGTATTAGAAATCATGAAGCATCTGATTTCAACAAAGTAGAGGTCTAACAGGCAGCTGGTTTCACATATTTGCTTATCACATAAAGGTGATTTAAGGAGTTTTCCTTTTGATCTAAGAGGATAAGTTTTGAAAAGGTCATATATGTTAGAGTAATTTTTATGTTTCTCTCTAGGTGCCTTTATGTAATTTTGTTTGGTTTAGTAGGTTAGTTGTTCTTTGTTTCCTTCAAGTGCCTGCATTCACTTGTTTTGATTTCTTTTCCTTGTCTTATTTTTTTGGTCTTTTTGCTTCAATAGAGGTTCCAAAAAAGGGTCAACCTAGTCAATAAAAAGCTTATGACTCCATTTCTAATATATTAGACTAGACACATAGTTTGGGTCTTTTTGCATGGACATGCATGAAACTATGTGAGTCACCAAAGATGTTAGCCATTTTTGGCCCACATACCAAGATAAGTAGGGATCATGTGGAAGTAGTAGATCAAAGGCTTTGAAATATGTCCAATTTTTTAAATAGCGAGATATAATTAGGTTCTCATATGTTCTAAGCTTTAAATAGCATGGAATAAGCTACATAAACCCTAAGAATCCATTAGAACCTTGAAGGATTGACCATA
The DNA here is from genome assembly GCA_037957365.1 of Torreya grandis. Classification (NCBI taxonomy): domain Eukaryota; kingdom Viridiplantae; phylum Streptophyta; class Pinopsida; order Cupressales; family Taxaceae; genus Torreya; species Torreya grandis. The sequence goes on along the minus strand of JARHVA010009773.1, from coordinate 43,589 downwards.
TAATGAGTTGTGTAAGTTTTTGGATCAGACCATCATTAAGACATCACAGATAAACAAATGGACTAGTCAACTTGTGAATTTAATATCTCACTTAGGTGACCTTTCATGACCAAAAAATCAAGTCCAAATATATATCTACATTTCAAGAACATCCTCAAAAAAATTTAGGCCCACATGAGCTTTTTGGATCATGTTACAAGCTTTTAAAAGTTAGGCTTGTGTAGTGAGATGTTCATGCTAATATCATGTTTAAGCTCAAACAAAGTTGATCCTATTAAGATTAAATATGATATTCATGTAAACGTTAATTATGGTCATATATATGTTAAATTATGTATCATAGACCATCAAATTTAAGATCATGAACTAGCCATTGGCTTTCAAATAATGGGTCCCAATAGGATCAATAATCCTTTCTCAATTGTACATCTCAATCCAATGGTTCAAGATATGTTAAAGATTTAAATATCTTGAAATATATACACATGTTATAAGTTCATGAGCTAGTATATTGGTAACAAATCTTGAGGATTAATGTGCATTTACTAAGTGGCACCAGTGGGGATAAGGTTGACAATTTAAAGGGAGATATAAGGGCTCACATTTGTTCATATTTGGAAGATATAAAATAATGAAAAAATGTCAAGGGATCAATGATCTAAGTTGTATTTTTGACAGATAACAAACATAAATATTGAGATAGGATAGTTTTGATTAGGGTCGATGGAACAAATCAACTCAGGCAAGTCAAATAATATGACTTGAGCTAGTGGAAATGCTTACAATTGAGCTCGATCTCAATCTAAGTTGGAACAAAATGCATATATAGAGGACCAAGAATTTTCATGTGGGATATATAAAGATAGATTAGGTCCTTTTCGGCCTAATATAGACAAAACATTAGCTAGTTGGTGGCTAAATAGGACTAGGCATCGAGCGTAATATAAAAGCTATAGGAAAACCAATAGCCTTAAATTGGTTTTCCTCAATAAATCTAGGTCCAAGTTTTAATGCAGGAATGGATATGTGTAATTAATGATGAAGTATCCTAGGCCATGATTTCAACAAGAATCCAACTAAAGTAGACATAATCAAAGCTCGATCAGGTTTATGGATGTAAGGATTTTAACCTTACATAGAAGCCAAAGTAGAAAGATGTAAATAATATCAAGGATAGAGATATTTTGGTTGGATAAGTAGCTTGAGCATTTAATATATTTCCATAGTGACTATGGGTCCCTTTTCTTGAAGGTTATTGGGAAAAAGGTAGGCTATCTAGTCCATGATGGTTTACATCTTGATTGAACCAAAGTGTGATGGATATCCCTTGAAATCTAGAAGCTTTTAAATATTATCAAAAAATTCTCCCTCTTCTCTCTCTCCCTTATCTATATTATCCCATTCTAACCATTTGTAAAAGGTTCTCAGCTTCTTTATAATTTAACATTTTCTTTTTGGAGACAAGGATACTCATCGAGACTCTTGAAAAAGTTTGATCTTTTGATAAAGTAAAACCCTATGAAAATATTTTAATAACTACCTTTTTGAAGTAATAATATTGACTCTTTGCCTATCTCTTATCTTTAATCAGTGTTTGGCATGCTTGTGTATGTTAAATTTATGAAGGAGATTCTTCCTATTTTGTTACCCTTCTACTTTCCTCTTTGAAGGTATTTTAAAGATAACTTAAAGGTCTGGATTAGTGTTCTATTTAAAACCTCTTCCATGAAATATTTATACAATTAGTGATATTGAGTAAGCCATAATTGTCTTTTTGTCAATCCAGTTTGTGTTCAATATTATATGAGTGTCCATTTAACTTTGGTGCATCACCTTTTAACTTCTTAGGATCCCTTATTCTCTTTCTAATCCTTTTACCCATGAAGTATTATCTTATAATTAGTTTAGGTGAGAATCAAAGAGTAATTTGTCCTACTCTAGAGGTTCAACCCCAACATAGGTTACCCATAGCCTAGGGTTGTCCCAATATTATATATTAGTTAGAGAGAGCCTATAGAACCGTCTCTAAGGGTGAAAATTAAGCATGTAAAAATTTTCATATATTATAATCTTATAAATCTGAGTAACATAATAATATATAAAGATCAAACCCCTCCAAACCAAGAACATGCTACTTACAGTGATCCCATTGACCAAAATAATGTAAATATAAAATCCAATAGTCAAAATTATGATCCAAATGTCTCTCATATAAACCTTGGAAAATGAAAATTAGTTATAACACAATTCCACAAAGATAAAAATTAAATCATGTTTGAACAACTCCAATAATTAAGTAAATAATTAGCATAGCCTCTTATATAAGTCCTATAATATCTAAACCTTAAAATCATAGTCGATAATTCAATATGAATTAGGCATCTAAGCTACCAAACCCCAAATTTATCATACCCCTATCATATCCACTCAAGGGCACATCATTTTACCAATAAGTATAATTTATGAATGATGTTATCTAATAAATATAATATGGAACCCATAATATAAAAATTACAAATTTGAGGAGTTGTGCCCACATCCCATTGATAGACAAATACTATGAGTATCCTTTCCCTCTTACTTTGAACCATGCAATTTTGAAAAATACAATGGAAATGGTGATCTTAGATAACATGCCAAAGTATTATTTGTGTCTTTCTAATAGATTACACGTAGTAAGAATTACTTAATTATAGTATTCCCTTGGAATCTAGGGGATGAGATTTATAATAGTTTTTAAATCTTCCTAAAGGATCCATCACAAAATTTACAGATCTATCATAAATATTTGTCAATAAATTATCCTTAAACTTTTAATATGAAGTTAAAATTATGGACTTATGTAGTTTTGAAAAAAATGGATAAAGTTTCTCCTCATTCTTCAAAATATGGAAATGCTTAGCTAGTAGGTTAACTTAGTCAATCCCAAAGAAGTAGTTGGTTATAATTTTTGTTGCTAACCTCAATCAAAAAATGTATTTTCATATACAAGTTCATTACTCTACTACCTTTGAAAAATCATTAAAAAAGGAGTTCAAAATGACAAATCCCTTATTTTTAAAACCTTGAAAAAACATTTCTATAAGGATCACCACAATCAAACACAATAAAAGAATATAAATTATTTAGAAAGAACAAAAATGTTTTTGGTGATGGATTTATTCATCAAAATATATTCAAGCTATCCAAAATACTTTGAAAATTAAAATTCTTGAGGAACATTCTAAATAGGATATCAAAATAAGTCATTATACTCCTCTTTGGGAATCATTAGATGTCTTTCATCAATTGTTCATTGAAAACATGATCATTTTTCCAAAAAATAAGTGTAATAATATTTTACATAATCCTAGGTGTCATTAGATAGTTTTTTATTATCATAATAATTTTATATTCCATTCTCATAGTAATATTAAGGTTCACTTGGGAAAGTGAAGTGAACAACCATTTCATTGGATTTTTATATTATATTGCTTCCTATTTTCAATTTGAATCATGAATAGAATTTTTTCTTGCATAAAACATTGTAAATTGACATTACATCCATGGTCTAGCCTATCATTGGTATTAGATTAGGATTTTTCATTTTTCTATCTCCATTTCTCCTTTTTTGCAAATTAATCTCTTCAATTTTCTATTTTCTATTCTAGAACTATTGTGCTTGAAGAAGGATGTGTTGGTTTTTTTAAATAGGGCATATTATATTTATAGAGGAATTTTTTCTCTTGAACATTCTATACCTATATAGGAATGTTATCCACATACCACCTATTATTTTAGAATTTTTTAAGACATTTTGATTAAAAAAAATGTAATTATAAATGTGCTTAGATTTTTATTTTTTAGAGTGGCACTCTAAATGACATAGGCATTATGTATTTGTTTATTTGCTATACTATGTTTGGATACATGAAATTTTGGTATAAATAGATACATTGGTGTCATAAAAGGAATGATTTATGTATATTCACCTATTGTAGCATAATTTCTAACAAATTTTTAACTTGATTATTATATATCATAAAATTAATAATTTATAGATTGAGTTGGCTTTATGAAAGGATTATTACCTAATTTTGGATTTATTTTGATTTTTATTTTTAGGGGTACATGACACTCGTCACAAAGTTTTGTTTTAGGAATTTTGTTTTCCCAAATGGCTATGTAGGAGTGTATTATGGGAAAAATTCAACAAGATTAATTCATCTCTCCTAAACTTGGTGATTAAATATCCAAAATGATGAGTTTCATATATTATATTACAATATTTATATTTATTGCATATATGCCAAATATGGAAGATTAGAGGTATTTTTAAGCTTTTTTAATTTAAAGGGAAAAATTCAAAATTTAAGATTCTTATTTAGTTTTGACAAATTAAAGTCAAATTATAAGTAATTTTCATTTTTTTATTGATCAAAATACTCCAATCATAATTTGACAAAAAATAAAATTGTACAAATCAAGGAAAAACGAGTGCTACTCTTTATCTATTTATTTCTATCGAAAGGAGTAAATTAGGTAATCAAGAGAAACTGAGTATGTCATAAAGTATGAGGTTTTATTTTTAATTCAATTAGAATTACAAATATAATATTTTTCACATGTAATCTATGTACCATTTACCATTATGATCTCATGTGTATTTATGCATCTTTCACATATTTTCAAGTATAAATAAAGGGTGATATTCTTCCATGTACCAATGTATATATAGAAAGGGTGGGTATATAGAGAGGTTTAGTATATTAGTATTATTATATAGAAAAGGAGATATTTTAGAGTGATAAGGATCTAATTTGGGGACTTTAAAAACTCAAAACAAAAATAATGCATTCAATCAAATTAATCATTAGCACAACATTAATCGATAAAGGTATATGGTTAGAATGGTCTCAATAAGTAGATAACACACTTATCTTCAATGATTTATGGTTTAATATTTTTTTGATAGAGATACAAAATTAGTTGATTGAATAGGAAATTTAAAATATAATCATAGATGGAAGCATAAAAACTAAGAGCATTAGCCTTGATGAGGGCCTTAGTTGATATATATGTGTTTATTCATATTCATGGGTGTATTAATCCATGGGGATCAATTAAAAAAATAAAATAACTATATGAATCCCACTCAAAATTAGAATTTATTTGGTTTCAATTTAAGTTGTTTAACCTTGAGTTGAAATATGGTGATGTAATGAAAGTGGATTCATAAATACAAGCACTCAAGCATGATGTGGATTTCACAGGTGTCAAAGTTGACATATATATGACCAAAATTATAAAATACCTTCTTATCAAATATTAAACCTACTTGGATTATGTACAAGAAAATAATCAGTTGAAGACTATCACATTTGACCAATTAGTTGAAAAATGGTGGAAATAGAAAAGACCTTTGGAAAGAAAACTAAGTTCATAATAGAAAATGTGTACTATGTAAATGTAAATTATTTCAAAAACATATAATAATACATGGTCTTCCAAAATATAATTAATTAATAAGTTCAATAATAAAAATAAGGGAAATCTGGTAAAGATGATAATAAAGGTGGTGAAAAATAGAATGATAAACAATACCTCTATTGTAAATGATGTGATATAAATCGAATCCATGAAACCCAAAAATGTATGAATCCATGGGATAAAATTGAAGCATTTCATTAGAAAGAGGAGAAATCAAATAAACAACCAAAAGAGATAAACTTTTGTCAATTCACCAATGAATGTGTGCTTTTTGATTCAAATGATGAAGTAAGTAATGTCTCAATTATTTTTTCATGGCTTGATTATTGTGTTATTTATATTGGTGCCACCCTACATATGAATTTATTAAAATACTTATTTTAGGAGCTTTATCAATTAATTTATGGTCTAGTATTCCTCACAAATAGATCAAGTTTGTAACCACAGCGAAGGGGTAAAATTTAACTTAAGTGTCTAGGGATTATATATTAAAAATGTTAAAATGTTTTATAGCTTCTTCAATTGAGAATAACTTGTTTTTTCTAGTGATCATTTAAAAAAAATGGCATTCCATCTTGTTTGACAATGGATACGTCATTATCAAAAGGAAAAGTGATAATGCAATCATCTTGATTAGATATGAGGAAGTAAAATTGATCAAACTCAAGGATGAGCCATAAATTTCAAGGAATTATGCTCATATAATTTAAAATATAATGTATCCAAACATATTTTTTCAAGATATGTTTTGGAATACTCATTATAATAGCATTCATGTATTAAAAAATAATGGTGTTACTCATTTTCCTATCTTGCCCAAAAAATTGATGAAAACTATGAAGCTTGAATTTTATCCAAACACTCAAGAGAACCATTTCCAAAGTCATAATGGAAAGATAATATAAAGTTGTAACTAGTTCAGTCAAACTTGTGTTATCTTGAAGTTATCTCAACTAGTGGTCATAATTACTTTATGTTGTTCATTGATCACTATAGCATAATGACATAGATATACTTTCTAAAACCAAAATTTAAAGAATTTGAGACATTAAAAAAGTTTTTAATGATGATTGAAAATGAATCTCAAACTTGAATTAAAAAAACCAAGATTGATAATGGTTTTGAATTCATTTCAAATAAGTTTGAATCATGTCTTGGGAAAAAATGTATCAAATATCATCTCATAGTCCCTCATGATGAACATGACCATGATGAATATGGTTAGTGTTATTTTATACTTCAAATGGGTAAATACATAGTTTTGTGATGAAGTAGTTAAAAAAATAGAATACCTTTTGAACAAATCACTATTACTATCCCTTCAATATAAGACTCTATATGATATGTGGTGTGGTTATCTTCCTTTCGTGTGATATCTTCAAGTTTTTATATCCACCTATTATGCATTAATTCCAATAGAGAAGAGGAATAAGTTGGATCACATCAGTCACAAATGAATTCACTTGGGATATGATGAATCCTCTAAGGCATATAGCCTATATGATGAGAAAAATAAAAAGTTTCTTATCACAATAGAAGTTGTCTTTTGTGAAAGTGAAAAGGACAAAGAAATCATTGAGAAAAAAATTGAGTCAACTTGATAAATTACAAATTTTTATGTCTACAATGAGAGTTATTTATATGTTATCAATAATGAGTGGGGGACATACAATTTATAATCAATTTATTCTTTATTATCTCTTGTACATGATAATGAAACTCTTCTTAAAGGAGAAACTACAACTTCATCAAACAATGAAAAGGGTCCACAATAATAGAGGATAGAAAGTGAAAGAACTTTAAAAAATGTAATTAAAGAATTTAAACCATAGAAAATATGCTTAAGTGGGCCACCCAGACATTAAAATGTGTCAAACAAGATTAATTTATGAAAATAAGCATTAGAAATGCAAATGTAGTTCCATCACAATCAAACAATTTCCTCGAACAAAATCAAGATAAGATTGAAAACATCACATTAGATAATTATCTAGGAGAATAACTCAATGTTTTGTTTGATTTAAAACCAAAATATTTCAAACAAGTTGAGACTATGGAACCCTAGGGAATATAAATGAAGGATGAGTATAGTGCATTGGGAAAAAATGGGACTTCAAAATTGATTGTTCCTTTAATCATTTGTAAACAAATTGGCTATAAGTGGCACAACAAATACAAGATTTAAATCTCACTTGAAAATCATAAATCTAGGATTTTCATAAATGGATATGCCCAAAAGGAAAGAATTAAATACAATGAAACCTTTGCACATATACAAAAATGGACTACCATTAGAATGATGTTGTCTCTAAAAGCTCACAATGGATGAAAATTTCACCAAATAGATGTCAAATCTACTTCTATGAATGGTGACCTCAAGGAAGTAGCGTACATGACACAACCCATATTTTTATAGTAAACAACTAAGATCATAAGGTGTGCAAACTTAAAAAATTGTTATATGGGTTAAAACAAGCCACACACGCATGGTATGACAAATTAGCTAAGCACCTCATGAACATGAATTTAAAAAATTTTGAGTTTTAAGATGTAACTCTTTATCAAAATAATTGTATTTTTGGTGGTTTATGTTGATGATCTCATCATCATAGGAAAAATTGAAAGGTAGAATACAAAGTTCAAATCAGATTTGATGAAAATCTTTGAAATGACTGATTTGAGTTATCTTCATTACTATTTGGGTATTTAAGTATTTTAAAAAACAAATTATTTCTTCATAACTTAGAAAAATTACATTGGTGACATTATGAGAAAGTTTAGAATGGAATATTTTAAGCTTCTTAGTACATAATCTAAAATTTGCATCAAAATTTATGGCAAATCTATTTAATTCCACTAAATATACACAACTCATTAGAATTATGACTTATGTGACCATAATTAGACTAGATATATCCTTTGTTGTTGGTGTTCTTTCAAGATTCATGCAACAAAAAATAGATAGTCATTGGGTAACAGTTAAATGAGTCCTTAAATATCTCAAAAGAACACAATTTTTTTGGATCAAATACCCTAGAGTAAGAGACTTCAAACTAGATAGATATTTATATTCTAACTATGTTGGTGATTATGAAGATGTGGAATACACTATGGATTTTATGATGAATTTGGGAACAATATTTGTCAGTTGTAAATCTAAGAAGAAATTAGTGCTAAAAATTTATTCAATAAAAGCATAGTATATAGTTGCTTCAAAGGCAACTAATGAGATTTTTTGGCTCAGAAGGGTTATTTCATATTTTCAGGAACAATATTTTTCATCAACACCTCTCAAGGTTGACAGCACTTCTAAAATTCAAATGTAAAATAATTCTTTCATGACTAAACCAAACATATCCGTACTAAATTTCATTTGATTTGGCACTATGTAAAATATGGTTGTGTTAATTTGAAACTTATAATATATCAACCAATATACATCATAATAAAGGTTATTGGATAATAAAAATTTGAAAATTTTAAAGGAATGCTTAGTCTCACCATGACCCCTACAAATTAATGGGTAATGTAACAATATTTTATATAATCCTAGGTATCATAGAATAGTTTTATCTTATTATAATAACTTTTTTCCATTTCCATAGGAATAGGAAGGGTCACATGGGAATGTGAAGTGAATAATTATTTAATTGGATTTTTATAGTGTATTACTTCCTCATTTCAATTTAAATTGTGAATACAATTTTATCTTGCAACAAACATTATAAATTGACATTACATGCATGGTTTGGCATATCACCAAGCCATTTGTTGAAAACAAACAAAAATTCCACACTATAGAAATACAACTAATACTACGAGATTCAAAAAATCAAAATAAATCCAACCAAACAATGCATTAGGCTGAAAAACTATGTTTAATATCTCATTGATAGCAGAGACGTTGAAATCAAAGGAAGTGCATCCAAATCAAATAATAATTAATTGAGTATATACAAATACCCCTATTTAAAACATGATAAAACTCATCCACAAAAAAATCAAGGTAAAAAAAAAACCAAATGAATAATGTCAATTATAAAAAATCCACCCATTATATGATGCATTTTTTGGTCACATTAAACATACACACAATCATGTCACACCCATTAAATTCAAAACCATATATTATTATGTCACAACTAGGCATAGAAAAATCACTATCTAACTGCCTCCTTTGTTTATCCCTAAATGAAAATACAACCTTATATAACAACTTGATAAACCTTTTACCTAAATCTTCATTTTGGATCTTCTCAAGACATATATTGTTCATAAGGACGTCTTATAAAACATCCTTCAAGATTTAAGAGACTCCAATGACATTGATGTGTCCACATTCTAAGCACTCATTAGACACCTATATTTGAGTCATCTACTCATCTTTGAATGGCTTAGCATGTATCTCATTATACCATCACATAATCTACCTTTATATATTAAAGGCATCATCACCAAACATAAAGTGAAAAGGGTGCTTATAGACAATGGATTGGGATTGAATATCTACACCTTGACATTCATCAAACTTCTTAGTTTATCTAAAGTATAATTGGATGCAAATACCATCACCATAAGAGGATATGATAGTGTTAAAATGGAATTAGTGTGTAATATATATCTTCCAATCATAGTGGAGCATGTCACATAGTCAACCTCACTCCATGTCATTGATCATCACCTCCTTTACAACATTATTCTTAATTGACCATGGATTCATATTACACAAGTTGTCCCATCCACCTTTCATCAATGTATCATTTTTTTGTATTTAGGAATGACAGTGACTATCCCTGGTGATCCTAAACATTTATACTATAAATAAATGTTAGATGGGAATTATCATAAAACCAATTATTTCCCATCACCAAAAAATCCTCTAAAATAGAAGGATCCATAGTACTATAACTAATAAAGTATTCAACCTACATACATCTAGGTGACCTCCCATCTACATCTAAACCCCACCTTATAAATCTCTTTTCAATATTATTGATAAAGGCTATGGAAAATACAAAATACAATATGATTTCCATGTGGGTAAACTCCCAATTTCTCCTTGAATCTGTGGTAGGACCAACATGAAAAATAATTCTCTTATCATTTTGGCACAACTTATTTTACCAAATAAAGATTTCTTGTAGATGATAAACTTGAAAGATCCAATTACTCTTGGCTATATGATAACATCCTATCATCTTTATTTTAAAGTAATAAGTATCCTATATATAACAAGGTGTGTCAAATCATGAACTACAAAGGAAAAAGACTAGACTTTTATGAATAAGGGATTCGAGAACCTACACATGTTTATGTAAATGAAGAATATCAAAACATCATTTACAAACCCCAAGGTGAGTAGTATAATTATGTGAGTTACACTTCTAAGATATTTTATGAATATTTTCTAACACTAAAACATGGTCCTATCATATCCTCTATAAAAATATGGACTCCACCAATATTTTCAATGACTTTGTTATCCTCACCATTAACCGTGACCTCTAATTCCCTGAACTTATTAAATGGTACTAATAAGATCACATACCAATTGATATATTTTAAAATAATGATGTTATCACAAAATTCATGGGACTTAGAGGTGGCAACCTACTAGGGGATAAAAAAAATGGTTTTTAAGTCAACCTAAACACATGAGCATATTTTGGGGATTAGGAATAGTTCCTTATCCAAAATAAATCTAAAAATAAAAATAAACTAGAAACTAAAAAAAGTGAAGTCCCCTAGTGAAAACCTATTTGAGGTGATATTAGATCAAACAAATCATAATTAAGATAATAAATGTGATTTTATTGGTGAGAACCTTGTTTAGGCACTAATATATGAGGAAATAAACCTTATAGGATGACTATAAATTTATTGTTGTAAAAACTATTGGAGTCAACATTAAAACATACAAGAATCCTAAAATCATTAAATTTAGAAGAAGATAACTTAGTAATCAAGGAAGTTCATGATGGAATTTATGTAGGGCACACTAGTGACATGGTCATAGAAAACAAACCCATGAATATTAGGAATCTTAAGCACTTATATACTTGAAGGAAATAATGCTACCACAAATTTCATAAAATTAAAAAAAACTCAAAATTTTTAGAAAAAATAAAATATAAAAAAAAACCATAAAAATAAAAAAAGATGAACAAAATCTTCCAAAGGTGAAAACCATTTTTATGTTATTTAGGAAAAGTACCATAATGAAAACCAATTTGTAGAATCATGTGTAAATATTTTGTCTACACGTACCCCACACTTGGGGGTAAACCGACTCCATCCAACCCTAGATATCATAAACCATACCATCATCCTCATCCTTCTTCCTATTTTTGACCTTAATAAATACATGGAGGAAGTCTTGAGACATGTTTTTTAAAAATCTTTCTATTTCATATCTTATTCAAAGTGTACTATAACTAAACATCAAGTATGGCACATGTTTGATTGGGAACATGGTTCTTATGTGATGTGGTCCTTATATATCCCATTCTAAATCCCTAAACCATTTAATCTAGAACCAATTTAATTTTCAATATTTTAATTAATTTTACCTTTATTTTTACCCCTATTATTAGTCAAAAATACCCCCAAAATTTTGAAATATCAAAATCCCCAAAACCCCTTAGTCTTGTCCTTTGTCTAGTTAAAATCCTTGTTCAAATTTAAACAAATAATTTCATCTTTATCAAGATATCTCTTTCCCAATCCAACCCCCTCACATATGTTTTTTCTTGGGGTAAATCAAATCTATCATTACCATCACTCAATATATATTAGGTTTTTAACTTGATAAGGGACAACACATAATTTATTTTTTAGTTTGTATGTTGTTGTTAATCAATTTTTATTCTGAAATTTTTGTGTGTTTGCCTATTTTTTGTGTTTGTGTTATTCCCATTGCATATTAAAATAATTTCATCACGGTTCTCCATATTATGGTGCATGCTTTCATATGTTATAGTAAATATTAACTTGGTCAAACATTTACAATTTAGTGCAAAATTAGATACATTCATCATCACATCATCAACACTCATAAACATTAAATATTAAACATTTATTATAGCTAACTATCCATAAGTAATAACCATTCTCACTAAATAAGTGTGCATATCAAATAATAAAACACTTTTTAGGGTGAAAATTTCTTCTATTTTACCCATCACATCCTATGTATTAATCCTTACCTCTCTATTTTATCCCTAATCCTTCCATTTCAACCCCTCTTCTCATTTGAATAGCCCATCCATGTCTTCCATCCCTAGATGACCTCTTGAGTGGAATCCCTAACTACCATGCCACTTGGATCATCCTTTTACACTCATCTTTCTTCTACATTCATTGAAAATGTGTTGGTTATTTTAGTCATAATGCCCTTTCAAAGAAGGGAAAATGTAGACACATCAATTCCACCACCCTAACTCTATCTTCAATGCATCTTAACTAACTCAAAATAACACCACCACAATAAATAATTAACTATTTAATTAAACCATGTTAATTAATTAACCCATTTTAATCCCACTACATCATGCCATAATTAATCATTATTAATTATTTAATTATTTCTTAACTAACTCATTACACACATAATTATTAAAAATAAATAATAATAAATATAGTTATCCTCACCCATATCTAACTCCATATCACCAATCTATCAACTCCTTGATTAAAATGGAAACTAACTCCACTCATCCCATTAAACCTTAATTAAATCAATTAACTCCTCGAATTATATTTTCACATCCAAAAAATCACATACATCAAATAAAAAATAATCAATAAAATCATTTTTAAATAAAATCAAAGAATTCAAACCTTAGATAAATAAAGTTAATCTCATCCATACAAACTCAAAAAAATATAAATAAATCTAGTTAATCTCAACCATTCATCCTTACATCCAAAATTATATAACTCCACCCTCATCCTTAATTATAACATTGTGTAAATGTTAGATATATAAGATCTAAAATATTGGAAAACATCTTGGAAACATATCACATATTGGAAAAATCTATAAAATGTGTCATATTTTCAATCAACAAGGTATATCTTCACTTTGTTAGTGTAGGTATTATTTTTCTCGTTCCTTTCTCAAAATGATGCTGCATTTGATTTATAATTATAAACTAAATTTTTGTTGTTTATTTTAATCTATAAATTACATGTATATGCACAATAATGAGAACATATACTTTATCATGATTTTTTGATGTCTCATGATTATGTTCACATGTGCCATTCTCCATCCTTCTTTAGTGCCATTATGGAAGGTATTATGTAGGGATTAATTTTTTTCTTATTAAATCTTTTTAATAATTCATACACTTGCCTTAAAAATTATTCATTATCCAAAGGTGTCATCCTATGTGTAGGTTTGTCTGGAAAAATCACTCTTGGAATTAAATCCATATGATGGATAATGTTCCTTACTAATGGCATATTTTCTATAAAATCATTCTATAAAATTTCAACAAACTCATATGAAAACTCCTTCACTTTGGAAAAAAGTATCTCCTCCATATTCTCTTTGCCTTCTTCACCATCTTGGGTATGAGAATGTAACATACCTCTTCCACTCTTCTCTCAATATCTCTTTACCTAAAACCACCATCACTATAGTGTACATAATGTTGCACCCTATTTCTTCCTTATCCTTTAAGGGTTTCAAGGTACACTTATTTCTATCCTTTTTTGAGTGGTAAGTATTTTCTCACCTATTTTGTACCACCTTATGGATAAACTACTAGGGTATCCCCAAAATTACATGACACACATCCATCGACATCACATCACACCACATTTTATCTTGGTATGAACTTATTAGGATTATAATGATATATTTCACATTGATTAACGCTTTTTTGACTCTTCTCTAATATTTAAACTTAGAAGGGGTTTGGGTATCAAACTTATTTAGGCCTAATTTCTTAGACATCTTGGTAGAAACTAAATTATATATGTTTCCAGTATCTACTATCATTTTTTATCACCTAATACCCAACTTGCATATGATTTTAAAACTATCATGTTTAAATTTTTTGTAAATAAGGGTTGGGAGAATAACCTAATCAATTAATAATAATAATTTCCTATAAATAAGGCCAACTTAATAATTTAGATTCATAATATATTCTTATACAATTTTGAATTATGGAAATATTCTAAATATATAAATTACAATACCAAACAATAATTTGACTACTTAATCATGAAGAAGGAATACAAATTAGCTTATTAAATGATGCAAAATAAGATTTCATAAGTTAGGTGTGAAAATATTTAAGATGGTACTTAACTATGATTTGTCAAATTATATAATTTAGATCTTTATTGGCCTAGACACTATAGTTAAAATAGGCTCACTAATGTTGATGCTTCTATCCTAAAAATAACACTTTTGTCTATAGTGAATTATAATTCATTTTCTTTAAAATATAATTATGGATATTAGGATTCTCTATTGCCTTGTAAGTTATCTATTTAGATCATGAAAATAGGTTTTGTATATCAATATGTAGATTAAAACCCTAGGTCCTTCAAGTAGGGCATGTCACCTTGAAAAATAGGGACTAATGGGATAAAATGAAGTTGATATGGCCTCAAAGAACCCTATGCTAGTGAGAAATACCTACATAACCATATACTCTAAATAGGGCCTTAAACCGATGTATTTATCTCCTTATGTGGGCTTGTGTGTGAATAATTATGAAATATGATATATGTGAGTGCATGTAGTGATTTATATTGTATGTTTAAAAATTCTACTCATGGTTTTCTCTTTGGATGATTCAAACCTATAAGAATATTTATCCTATGAATAATATATGTAAATAGGGAATAATAGGGTAGTTTTTCAATCTTGAGATGTGCTTTTAGATAGATGTGTGCTTGGAAAATACTTGATATTCTTTGATTATAATGAATGGCCATTGAAAATTTTAGTTCTTTTAAGCTATAGAAACTACCCATACATATTTAAATATCTTAAAATTTGAGTGTTTTTAAGGTATAGGCACTAACCTTATACATAGGATAGTAGTGTTAAGAACTAACCTTAGACCTAGGATAGTAGTGTCAATGTTAATTGCCTAATCTTTATGGTAGTGTCTAGGAGAATAATAAAATGTTTAAGATTTTTAACTAATATTTAAGGATATATGTCAAGTTTTAAACATATTTTGGGCTATATGTGATTTGGGTAATTAGAATCTTAGGTTCATAGTATAATATAGGCATTTAGGCAAAGTAAGATGGTGAGTGTGAGCCTTGTAGTAGCAGAAAAGTCCTAAACTAAAGGATTGAGCCATGAATGATATATTCAAAGTGTACAAGACTAGTTTATCATATAAAATATAGATTTAGCATCTACATTTACCTGCATTAAATATATTAATTCATGATGATGAAATTATTAGGTTAAAGGAAAATAAATGCATACCTTGATGTGTAAAACACACCTTACTTTGACTTGAACCCTATTTTAATTTGATTTTTATGTATTACCTACATCAAGATCATGTTTTAGTATAATTATTTCATATATCTAAAATTTAAAATAATTGAAATGCCTAAAAGAAAGGAGTACAAGGAAGGAGTACACATGTGTGTCAATGCAACCATGTTTCCCCTTGGTATTTTTATTTGTACATGATTCTTCCTATCTAAATTTTTTAAGAGAGAGGAAGAGGTTTATAATCAAACCTATGGGATGTGAAGAGGATAATTAGAAGGTGATCATGCCCCTAACCTAGTGTAAAGGTAATTTTTTACAAGTCCATCATGTGTGTTAAATATCGATTGCACATCTCAAGTGAATACATAATCTAGCCAATTAAAATGGTATAACCCTATCACACTAAAAAATGGGAGTAGTTTCCATTCCATTTAAGGCATTTAATCTCAAGCAAACTACTCAAAAGAGATAACTATTACAGTGGATAAAATCTCATGTGGTGTATCTTGGTAAAGTTGGTGCATAAATGTGTATGTAATTTAAATATGTATTTATGGTTTTGGTGAATTTTCATTTCATATTCATTTTAAATGTGTCTCAATATAAATTATCTATCAAAATTTAATCTCTTATTTATAAACTATGTATAATATTTATCACAAATCTGAAAAGAATTATCTTAAGTCTATTAAAATATGTGCCAAATACACAAAATAATGACCCAAGTGTATTTTTATTCATGTAAAATGTATCAAATTTTACCAATTATTACAATTATCTATATGTGTAATCATGTCCTATGACATGCCCCCCCTTTTAAGGTGATAGGAATGCAACATGATATTCACCTTATCTCAAAAGGATAATATAACCATGTTATATTTGTATCAATCATGTAGTAAATAAGTATATAATGGTATCATGTCTAAGTATATATATCATAACAATATATAATATTCATGATATGGATCATGGAAACATATATAATTAATAAGCACAATCTCAACAAATAATCAAGAACACACAAAATAACACTCAATTTCATGAAAAAGGGGTCTAAAGAGACTGCAAACAAGGGTAATGTTTAGATTCCACCCACTCAAATGAGAGGAAATTATCAAATGTTCCATAATAAATACAAGGTATCAAAAAATAATTACACTCAATTAAGCAATGTGATAATATGAAAAAGTGAAATATATAAGAAACTAGCATAAGCATATCATACTAGTCCCTACACACACATGTTAGTAAAATGTTTTACAAAATAAAATATAAAATACACTATTTAATATGTAATCATGAGTTTAGGCATGTGAAATAATTATAATATAATATAAAAATTATAATGTAAAGTGATCATGAAATAATAGAACCTATATCAATCATGATTAGTAGAAATAAATTCCCCTACTGTAGTGTGTCACATTAGTAAAGGAAAGGTCCAACATATATATATGCATGTATCACCCTAAAGTACCTATGAAACATATGTGTGAATAAAAACTACCATGATATTCTATCTATGAACATCAAGAGAACAAAATATGGAAAAATATAGTAAATATGCAAATGCTAAAATTTTTGAATTTTTTATTTATTTGAATGTTTTTATATTTTCTTGATTTTTTGATATTTTTTGATATTTTTTAATATTTTTTAAGGAAATAAATTTATTTCAAATTATCCCACCTAAGGTATTCTCATAAGGTGATCTAAACTAATAATATGCCACAACAACATATTCATTTTACTAAGAATCATCTATATGTGCCAAATCTAGGATTGTAGAATATGTTACAGTCTATGTATACCTCATAGGAATTTGTGGTCATGAAGCAATAGTATAAGATGAATTAATTCATATAACCCATTTTTTAATTATCTATTTTCTATTCAACAAAATTTTAGTTCTTTAAAACCTCTCTCAAGTATGTTGATCTATTCTAAAATAATTGGCTAGGTCATATGGGTATATATAGGGACTCAAGTATGAGTCACCTAGGAAATGAAGTCACCTTTTTATTACCTCTTTACTCATTATTAACCTTAATATTTTATATTGTTAACCATATTAGAATAAATGTCTCTTTTTATATCATATACTCATACTAAATCCCTGAAACTATGATTACCTTATTGGCATGAAAACACTTGAGACATTTATGCATTATGGAGGATACTACATGAGATTATGAGTCTAATGTTATAACAATAACATTTCAAAGACACCCATATGTGGTATAACTAAAAATTTATGTGGTCATATGTGTTGGGCCAACTTGTAAAGGTAAATAAATCTCACCAAAAACCTTTTGTGGTTTCCCATTAAATGCATTGACCTTCTTGGTCCAAGGGTATAAATCATCATATGTATATTCAAAATGTGTGAGTAATGTCATGGTACATACATTTTCACTAGAACCATTATCAACCATAATATATCATATAGGTTGATGATCAATATATTATTTTATAAATGATGACTGTGTTGATGCCTAAATATATATCACAAGGTAATCAAAGTGTTTAAGAAACACTTCTCATTTTAGAATTCAAAGCATGAGTTGTATTTTGTGATAATATTATTATCTATGATGGAATAGAGGTATAATAAATGATTATTTCACAATATTTATAATGTTTGGTGGTTGGGATCCACCATGGCCTATAAATATTTGCAAATAAAAAGATGATCTATGCTAATTAAGGTGAATTATGCTCAATTCTAAGTCTAAAGATAAGCTAAGATGGACATATATAATGAAACTTTAATCTAAATGGAATTGGTTAAAAATGAAGGTTAGGGCAGAGAGAAAATATGTTGTTATTGATCTTCATTCTAGACATCATGACAAAGTTAAAATATCATCCAGGCATGTACTTAAAACTAGTGTATGATACGAAATAGCTTAAGCTTGAATCTTACCACACATAAGGAAAACTTCTAAGGAATGTGAAAAATACTAAAAATAAGAACCAATATTACTTTAAATATTTAATTCTATAAGAAAATAGATGATGCACACCTAAAATCCAAAGTAAATAAAACATAGTAAACTAGAGAACCTTCAATTATCCTAGCATAAACACAAGTTGAAAATTTTTCATTCAAAGGTACGAACCAAGAGTATACAAGAACTATTCAAATCTATAATTTAGAATAGAAAAGTGAGAGAGAAGCCATATATTAATTCACACAAAAAAAATGAGATAATCTTTTTAGAATTCTCTACTTGCATTAGTTGCTCAAAGTTTACACTAGTTTTTAACTCAAAGAATCCCTCCTTATTTACAAATGACAATAATCCTTTGATATAATTTAAGGGAGTACATTGGTCAGCCATATCATATTACAAGTGTGCAAGTGTAAGGACAACTATCCTTTCTTCAAAGGTTCTAGATTACACTATACTTTCCAAAATGGACTAACCTAAAGGAAATTGTGCTTATAAGTTGCACATGTATTTACAAAAGAATATTCTATTTTTGAAATATTATAAAGCTTTATAAGAGAATATTCCAAACTATCTTTGTGGACTATGTGTTGATGAAGTCCCCTATTTCTACTGAAGAATCTTAATTTCTCCTTGGTTATTTTCATCAATTAGTTTCAAGTTAATAACAAGTTCCATGAAGAGCTCATCTTCCTAATCAACAAGGTTTTCAAAGTCCCTATCATTTCTTCCTAAGTCATCCTTAATGCTCCTTGCCTCAATAATATTTTCTTCTACTATTAGGATCATATCCATGACCCTACTATTGTCTATCCCAAATTTTCCTTGGATTTTGCTCCTTACTTCTTATATGACCAAGGTGGTCTTATGCTTTAATTCCTCATATGTTATGAGTCCTATGGGGCTGAGCATTGTTGGTTTAGAAATCATGATTGCAAAGAATTGTTCTATCCTATCTAGTAGCACCTTGTCATCCCCAAAGAATCTTTCCAAGATCTTGGACCATGTATTAAAACCATTTATATTATCTAAAATCAATCCCATAATTATGTTAAAGTGAGCAAATTTGATGGTCTTAAAACTAAGGATTTGATCCTTACCAAAATGTTGACCAATTCCTTTATTTTATCCTTTGAATTCTACCATTGGGTGACTAAGCCTTTGGATATTGTATCCTACTGACCCAATACATTTTGTCTCACCTTTGTTGACTTTAGGGAGCTAAAAATATCATATAAATATGATTCAAACATCTTGATCATGGCATCAAGAATTGATAAAATAACTAGCCTTTCCAAATTCTCCTTTTGTTATTATAGATTCTCCCTCTGCTACTACAATCCTTTGATGGCAGCTCATAACTGAGATGATTATGCTTGAGCCAATTCAGGTACATTTTCCTTAAATATGAAGTTTTCACCCAGTCTCTACCCTTCAATAGGATTCAATCCAATAAATGGTTCCACTTTCTAAAAAGTTAATTTTTCTTCTCCAACTAAAGCTTTATTCTTAGCAACACTTTGGAATCCAGTTGTTGTCAGGTCAAACCTAATGTCAATTAATGATTATGTCACTTGAGGAGTAGGAGTTTAAATCTATGTTCCACTTGTCTCTCCTAAAGCCATAATTCTTTTTTCATCTTCTATTTCAAAGCCACAATCCATGGCTTAATCTCATCATGCACAATTATATTGATAGTCTTTGTTATTACCTAAGGATGGTGCAGCATAAGAATTTTCTACAATTCTCCATATAAAAACCATTCAGGAATGGTTGGGCCATGAATTGGATTATCATCACTAAAAAGGTTGATCTCACTTAAAGGATGAGTGAATTTCAACTTGGACTTCTTGCCACGTGATGGAACCAAGGCTATCTCAACTTTTCTTTTGGTTTGGTTTGCAATAAGGACTAATTCCAAAGCTACTTCCTTCCCCTTATCTTTTCTTGTCTCTTTAGTTTAATTTTAGTATTCATCAACTTCATAGGCACTAGCTAGCATCTTTAGAGCATCCTTTGTTATCTCATCAAGGTCTAATGTTATTATTTCAATTCCCTTAATATGTGATTTTGGTTATATTTCCTAGTCTAAGGAATATGCAATCTCCTCATGTCTTTCTCATCTATTTTTGGTCATGTTAGAGGAGGTATAGAAGATGGACCTCATATAAAATGGTATTATCTTGACCCTAGCTATCATATGTCATCACTTGAATTTTTTTCCCTTAGTAATATAGATTTTGGCTTAATTTTATGCTTTTTCAATCTTATGAAGACCTTGATGATTGAATAATATTTGGTTTAGATTGGATGATAAGGTTGAGGCTGGTGCTCATAGGTTTTATTAATCCCCTTTACCTTCAATTTCCCTATAACTCTTTCTTGGGGATCCCATTGCTTTATTTCATCATGTTGTATACTAAAAGAAGCCCTGTGTTTAGAGGCAACCTCAATATTGTCCCATTTCTAAAACACAGTCTTGATAATGGTAATGGGGAAGGTGTGGAGCACTCATTTCCTCTTGATCATTTAAATACCATATAAGCCATTGCATATTTGGTATACTACCTATTATTTAGATAGTTTATTGGGTACATAAATTGGTAGCCTAAGTGGGGTGTATTATGTTCCTTCGATCTTGATTATGGTACAATAAAGATGTAGCCATATATCACCTATGGCTTCAAAAATCTTATTTATTAGAGGATTGACCCTCATCATCGATATTCATATAAACTCCTCTACTAAAGTTCGATAGACACAATCACATATGAATTGTATGTGATCTCTATTCTTGAAAATATATAATTTGGATTAATATTTGGTGACTATCTAGGTTTCCTTAGGTGACCATTCTTTGATACTGGTAATGTTGGTGGTGGCAACTAGGGCATCTAGAAAGTACAACATCATACAAAACTAACTCTTGGTCTTCTTTTCTATTCTAGAGAATTGTCTTCTCAGATAGGTGATAATAACCTCCCCAAGAGGAGTGAGTTCTCTCTCAACCATAAAATAGACTAGGGGGACCCATAGTTTGGCTACATATGTGGTGGAGGGGTTTCCACACAATTTATTCATTAATGTCATGATCATCCTTATTTTGGGCCTAAATTGGTTGATTGGGATACTACCACTGAAGTCTAATAATAATTGATTCCTAGAATACAACCATAAGGTAAGCATGGTTTTTACGTGATTTTCCTTAGCCCAACTATTTATGATGGTCATGTCTATTTAGGGATTAGGAAGTTTATAGTAATTCTCAAAAGTTAATGGATAAATAATGAAACATTCCTAAAGCTATATTCATGAACTATTATGCATTTGTCAAATTTATCGTATTTAAATATGGGAGAGATAACATTAGTGTAATGTAGTACCTCTAGTTAGGCTAAAATAAAATGAATATCGGTCAACTGGATGGCCACAATGTCATAATATATCCTTTTCATAGACAATTTCTTCTCCTCCTCTCTACAAATGATTGGTTGCTCTTGGATTATCTAGAATAGCTAGGTCTAGTTGTTGTCCACTATGTTTAGGGTGGTGGCATCAAAATTTGTATCCTTAGAGATTCTCCCCTCAACATCTAAATTCAAATAAATCTCTATATTTTCCATTGAAGTACCTTTTTAGGTTTCCATGGTCTAAGATAAATCAAATTTCTTGCTGGTGGACTGCTCTTTGACTTTAGGTTTAAATTGTGCTTGCTTTGATGATAATTAAATTTATTGGGATCTATTTTTGATCAATAAAGGGTAAAACTAGGTATTTTTATAAATTCTAGGGCTTTTCTATAGCTCCTATTTGAGCTTTAATGGTGATGGTTATTTGCATTTAAGTGAGCTTTATACCTTAATTTTTTTTTAAATCCTTGTATTTATACCTTTGCCCTTTCTAAGCCCAAAATATATTCAAACTTGTTTCTTTATATTGATGTGTCATCATTGTGGAACTCATGTGGTGTTTTCATGGTAAGTTGATCATTAATGTTTTTAAAAAAACATGGCTATTGCCATTTAAAATTTTATTTTATCTTGTACCGTTGGATCCAATAGGTACAAATCAATGCAAATTGTAGATCTTTGGATCCAAATAACTATCTTAAAATTTATGTCTACATGGTCATCATCTGACATCCATGTGATCATCTTTGACATCCATGTAACCATTAATTTTAAACTCACTATCAGGACTCTTTGTTCAGCTTAAAGTTGACATCTATGTGAACATATTTTATGTCTATGTGACCATAAATTTTAAGATCATCTTTAAGATCCTATGCTAAGCTTACCACCTATCATTTTATGGTTTGCTTAACACTCAGTTAGCTCTTCTAGGAATGTCTTTTCACCGTGTGGTGGTCCTAAGCTTGCTCAAAGCTTTGTTGAAAAAGAATGTCTAATAGATCTTTAGTTAGGTGATTGATGTTTAATCAGGGTCTATAGCTTTGAAAATTTAGCTTTGATCTCACTTCATTGGATTATCTTCATCTAGGTAAATACAAGTCATCAATCATGATTCGAGTAGTTGAACACCATTGGTTCTTATAGTCATAAATGGATTAAGTAAGATCAGGACTATATAAAACTTAAATCAAAGCCTTAAATTAATGTTTTATTTTTTATTAGTAAATATAAACAAACTTTACCCTAAGGTTTAAATCTAGGTTAAGAACATAATAAAAAGGGCCCTGTGTTTAATAAAAGCATAACACAAGTCCTTAGATGAAGCTTAAAACATGATAAAAGACCCTTTGAATAATATATGTCCTAGAATAATACCTTATCCTAAAGTTTTATTGTATTAATAAATATAATGAAAACCTTAGGGTAAAATTTAGGCTAAGTCTGAGTTATACTAATAAAAAGGGACCCTCTTATTTCCTTGCTTCAATCACATGCCATCAAATCTTTGATATCCACTCAAAAATAGGTCATAGATCATGATCCATAGATGTTAATACCATTGGTTCCATGGATTAAAGTCTTAGACATACTAATATCATTCTGTGTCATTTGATCAACTTTTCTCAATTAAACACGGGTCATTGATCTTGTAAACAAGCACATAATTTAAGTCAGGGCTCATAGACATATAAAACTTAGGATAAAGTCTTAAGACTAAGGTCTTGTTTATATTAATAAAAATGAATGGGGAATTAGTAATAAGACATTAGTCTAAGTTTGTAACAAGAAGGACCATATGATTAATAAAGTTGGACCAAGTTAGGAACATAATAAAAGGACCTTGCAAACATTAAAATTAGACCATGCTAAAATAAAAAGGAATGAGAGGCTCAGGACTTAAAGAGACCAAGTATATAATTTTTAAACTAATGTTTAGTTGTGCTTAAAAAACACAACCAAGCCTTAGTATAAAAATTAAGCTTAATTTCATGGCATTTTTTAAAGTGTTCCCACTAATTTTCAATTTGGTCCAAAAGAACGTATGCTAGGGTTTCCTAAAGGAGGGCTTCCAGAAGCTTTAAACATGTATTTATCTTGAATTCCTTCATACCAAAGGCTAGTAAAAGATAGAATAGGGATTAAAATATAAAATCAAAGCATAATCTATTCAATGAGGGTTATATTAAACATGTAACTTAAAATAATAATATCCACCATTAGCAATATTAGGCAAGATTAAAACAGAACCATGAACAAAAAAAAAAACCAACCAAGTCAAGGTTTTATGATCTTCAAATACATATAATGTGTAAATATGTTAATGACACTCTAATCGAGTGATTTTTTAGTGTTAAGGTTCAAATTTGCACAATTTGACACAAGGGTCCCCATTTTTCAAAAATGGGGGTATGTTGACCTCAAAAAATGGAAACTTTCAAGGGAAACATAAAAATATGTTAGAATTCAGAGACTCTGGTTCAGACAAATAACTATACTACCTATTCCACTTGATCAATGTCATTATCAAGATCAGTTTAGTATTAGAACAAGCCTTGCATGTGTAGAATTAGGATCAAACATCAAAAACTAGCCATGTTGTGTGTGTGCTTTTATTCCACTTACTATTTTCCATGGGATTAAGGGAACAACTTTTAGATTTCATGCCTTTAACTATTAACATTAACTTATAGCATGTTTGGGTATTCATTAAGAACCATGCTTTAGTTTAGGGAAGGATTTGGAATTGTTATGCTACCAACCAGGTGTTCATAACACTAATAAATATGTATTTGGATCCACTCAAAGCCTTGCTCCACTACTATCTAGGCATCCATAGGCCTGGTGGAGGTTACCATAATCACCTATACTTAGAAAACTTCTAAATTTTACAATGAAGCTCTTATTTTTTATATCTTTTAGGATTTCTAGCAAAGTATGGGAACTAATTTAACTAGGTTTATGAATTTGGTCAAATGTTTGATCCTCATAAAATCACTTATGGTTTCACCCTTCATCCTAGGAAAGGATGTCTATTAATTGAAAACATGATTTTGTCCTAAAGGTTCAATCCCACATGTGCAATTCTTCTTAAAACTAAGCTTAGATCTAAACAATGTTTAAGATCTTATAGAATAGTTAACTTATTCACTAGTCCTTACTATCTTCTCTAGATTATAACATCAATCTCATATTTTAGGTTGATCATCAACATATACTGAAGGTTCATACCCACATTCCTAAATTGTGGAGTTTCTTTGAGTATCTAGATAAACTTTGAACTAAGGGTTATTCAAAAGGACTTATTTAAAATAAAGAGAAAATAGACAAATATAAATAGGCACGATTTAAAAACCAAGAATAGGAAGGAAAGAAATAAGAAAGAAATCAAAATTAAGAAGGAAACTAAGCTAGGCCTTATACTAAATATATAAATTACCTACCCATAGGGTCAAATGGAAAGTTATTTAGCCAACCATAGATCCTTGAAGCATGCTTACTTTCATTCAGTGGTGTATTCTTTTGGATGGGAGAATTTTCATGTTTTTGCCTTCTAGATGATGTAACTTGGTCTCCTATCAACATTATCAAATGCATGGATCAAAGATATGAATCTAAGACTCGGTCATCTTCTTCCCAAATTATTCTACTTTGTAATAGGAGTGCTAGTTTTGCTTCATCTATAGATAGATAGTGGCTTATATCATCTTGACCCAATAATGGTAGTTTGACTAACATCCTTAGACTTATGTACTCATTGGGTTCTTTATGAGGTGGACATGGACCACCAATCTTTGTACAAAAACCTTCTAAGTCATCATAAAAGGCTTCTTCATCCTAATCAATTGAATGATGTTCATCTAGAATCTTATCATCAAAAATGTGTTGTTTTCATATTCTTGATTATTTGATGAATTCATATGATGATTCTAGATCTATTTAACCTACTTAATATTCATCCTCGATGAATAAAGGAAGCTCTTCTATCTAATAAATCTCCAACTTATCTTGGTTTAGGACCTTCAAAATAATATCATCTTCTGAGAACTCTAGATCATTGGTTGAATTCTCAAATGAAACATCCATGGGTTATTCTATCCCATCATCTACCATATCCATCTCTTTAATTCCATTTAATAAATCATGGTATGACTTCTACTAGTGATCATATTCTTCATGAGTATTCTCCATTGCAAAAATAAATTTAGTGGGTTATCTTTCTAGCTATCTTCTGAAGAAAGATCATCTTGTACCTGATCCATATCTATTTCTAGAAAATTTTCTTCCTCATTTGTAGATGTTATAATAGTGATGTCTTGTTGGTCTTCAATTGAAATATTTTTTACACATTTAGGAATACAAGTCATCTCAGATGGAACTTCTTCAATTTTCTTATCTTCATCTTCAAATGGAAAATCAAATACCTACATGAAGGATTCAAAAGTTTCTACAAAAATATATATCCCTACAACAAAGTCTTGATTTGACACAATTTTAGTTGTATCCCTTTCACCCTGAGATACTTCAAAAAAATTGCAATGATCAAACAAATTTATATTAGAAAAACTCATTTACATGTTTTTAGATCATCCATTATTGTTATTATCATGAAACCCATTTGGAGGCCTATTGAACCTTTGGGAGCCATAATTTCTATTAGAGCCTTCCCTTATATTTCTTACTTATTTTTGAAATTGAATAATGTTAATGCCTAGTTTTTTGGCCATTTTTAATATTAAGTCATTTGGATTTTCTAGTGTCTCAGGCTTATGAATTAGAGCTTTACTACTATCTATGGGAACTAGAGTTCTATGTTTTTGTGGATCGGATCCACTTGTAATGCTATTCAGGAACTCTAGGTCTTGACCAAGATATGTATGACCAAAAGGCAATTAGTTTTGAACTAGTGTTAAAGTAGGTATACTAGGAATGACATTCATGATGGGCCAATTTGAATTGCCATTAGGTATAGAATATGCCACCTAACCTTGATGTTATAGTTGATCATTAATGATCATGGCTTCATATTAGGCCTGGGTCAATGTGTTTATGACTAGAAGAGACCTTTTTAGGAATACAGATGTTTGGGATCCACAACATCCTTATAAATTTCTAAGGCTAAAGCCTCATTAGGTCTATAAGGGGCTATGGTTCTACTAAACAATTTTTGGAACTAAGTGTTAAAGGCTCTGATGGTTTTGTTAACATCCCTTTTAATTATGGTGAACTTCTAATACAAGACATAGGGACTAATGATTTTTCAAAATTGATCAATGAAGACATTGTTAAAGTCATCCCAACTAGTAATGGTTCTTAGGAAGCTTAAGAAATCAATCATATGTAGCATATTTGAAAGTAAATGGGAACAATCTACATGCTACATTTTCAAAAACTACATTTAATAATATTAAAGCAGACTTGAATGATTTAATATTTTTTTTAGTGGTGAGAACATTATTAGGAATTAAATAAGGTAAATACCTTTCAAGATTTTGAGGAAGATCATGTAATGTACCTAGCATATTGATTGAAGAACCACCTAGCCAAGCCATACCTTGAACACATGTGTACTTTGAACTAGTGAAGTGTTTAAACTTTTGGAATTTTTTCACCTAAGCCTCACCTTGGGAAATTCAAGCTTGTGACCTTGAAGCCTATTTAAAATATAATGCATCAAACCAACCTTTGAAAAGTACAATGATTAAGTTTGCATGTTAAGCTAATTTTCACAAATATATGTAAAGCATAACTATCTCTAACTAAATTATGTCAAATATACATCTATATTGATTGATGAAATGGATATTTACACATTTAAGCTTGAATTAACTCAAAGTTTCGAATAACTAGTCAATCTTTGTAAAAAAATTGATATTACTAACCTTAAATGTCTGAAATACACAAAGAATGAACTATTTTTACATGAATATCAATGGATCTTCAAATAATATTGATATATGTCTAAAGGAAGCACAAATATTGGTATGAAACCATAAAGATCAATGATCTTTACACAATTATTCTTGAAGAAGCACAAATATGTAAATAATACATCAATCTTTGATCAAAACACACCAAAATTAGAAAAGATTCTACAAATTCATAAAGATCTAACTAAAGGCCTTCCTAGCACCAAAAAATCTTGACCTATTGATGCCTAAATATGTATCACAAGGTGCTCATAGTGTTTAATAAACACTTCTCATTTTGTAATTCAAAGAATTTAGAGCATAAGTTGTAGTTTGTGATAATCCTATTATCTATGATAGAATAGAGGTAGAACAAATGATTGTTTCATAATATTTATAACGTTTGGTGGTCGGGAGCCACTTTGGCCTATAAATCTTTGTAAATAAAAAGATGATCTATGCTAATTAAGGTGAATTATTCTCAATTATAAATCTAAAGCTAAGGTAAGATGGACATATAAAATGAAGCTTTAATCTAAAGTGAATTGGTTTAAAAAAATCAAAAAGAAGGGTAGGGTAGAGAGAAAATATATTACTACTTATATTTAATCCAAACATCATTACAAAGTTCAAATATCATCTAGGCATGTACTTAAGCCCAATGTATGATATGAAATAGATTAATCTTAAATCTTACCACACATTAGGAAAAAATCTAAGGAATGTGAAAAATAATGCAAATAAGAACCATGATAAATTTAAATATTTATACCTATAAGCAGTTAGCTAATGCACATATACAAATGCATAGAAAATAAAACAATGTAAACTATAGAACCTTCAATTATCCTAGCATAAGCATAAGTTAACAATTTTTCATTCAAAGGTACACACCAAGAGTCTAAAAGAACTATATAAATCTATAATTTATAATAGACAAGTGAGAGAGAAGCCATATAATAATTCACACAAACAAAATGAGACAATCTTTTTAGAATTCTCTGATTGCATTAGTTGCTCAAAGTTTACACTAGTTTTTAGATCAAAGACTCCCTCCTTTACAAATGACAATACTCCTTTTATACAATTTAAGGGAGTATGTAAGTCAACCATATCATATTACAAGTGGGCAAGTGTAAGGATAGATATCCTTTCTTCAAAGGTTCTAGAAGACACTAGACTTTCCAAAATGGACTGACCTAATGGCAAATCTGCTTATAAGTTGCACATGCCTTTACAAAAGAATATTTTATTTTTGAAATATTATAAAGCTTTACAAGAGAATATTCTTAACTAGCTTTGTGGACCCTATGTTGATGAAGTCCCATGTTTCTACTAAAGAATATTAACTATTCCCTAGTTTTATTCATCAATCAGTTTCATGTTAGCAATAGGTTCCATGAAGAGCTCATCTTCCTGATCATTCAAGTCTCTAAAGTCCATATCATTCTTCCTAAGGCCTCCTTAATGCTCCCTACCTCAAAAATATTTTCTTCTACTATTAGGATCTTATCCATGACCTTATTATTTTTCCCATATTTTCCTTGGATTTTTCTCCTTACTTCTTGTATGACCAAGGTGGTCTTGTGCCTGAATTCCTCATCTTTTATGAGGCCCATTGGTTTAGCAATCATGGTCCCAAGGAATTGTTTTATCCTATCTAGTAGCACCTTGTCATCCCCAAGGAGTCTTTCCAAGCTGTTAGACCATGTACTCAAACCCTTGATCTTGTCTATAATCAATCCCATGGCTATGCTCAAGTGAGCTAAGATGATGGTCTTGAAACTAAGGATTTGACATTGTACCAAGATGTTGACCAATTCATTTATTTTGTCCTTTGAATTCTACCATTGGGTGACTAAGCCTTTTGATTTTGTATCCTACTAGCCTAATACATTTTATCTTAGCTTTATTAAATTTAGGGAGTCAAACATATCATATAAATATGTTTCAAACATTTTGATCATGGCATTTAGAACTGACAAAATAGCTAGCCTTTCCAAATTCTCCTTCTATTGTTGTAGATTATCCCTCAAAGATGCAATTTTCACCCTGCCTCTACCCTTCAACAAGAGTCAAGCCATTAAATGGTTCCACTTTCTAAGAATTTAATTCTTCTCCTCCAAGGCTTTCTTCTCAGTGACTCTTTTCAATCCAAATGTTGTTGGGTCAAACCTAATGCCAACTAATGATTGTGTCACTTAAGGAGTAGGGGTTTCAATATATGCTCCAATTGGTTCTCCTTGAGCCATAATTCTTTGTTTTTAGTCCTTTTGAAAAGTGACAATCCATGGCTTCATCTCATCATGCATAGTTATATTGACAGTCTTTATTATTTACCAAGGATGGTGCAGAGTAGGAAATTTCTACAAATTTCCACATAAAAACAATTCAAGAATGGTTGGGACATGAATTTGATTATACTCACTAAAAAGGTTGATCTCACTCAAAGGATGAGTGAAGTTTAACTTGGGCTTATTTCAACTTAATGGGACTAAGGCTAGCTCAACTTTTCATTTGGGTTGGGTTGTAACAGGGACCAAAACCAAAGCTACTTCCTTCCCCTTATCTTCCCCTATCTTTCACTTTGAGATTCTTCTTCATCAAATTCATAGGTGTTGGATAACATCTTCAGAGTATGATCCATTATCTCCTCAAGGTCTAGTGTTATTATGTCAATTTATTCAATCTTTTATTCTTGTTCTATTACCTAAGATGAGGAAGATGCAATATACTTAGGTCTTATCTCCTCTATTTATGGCCATGTTTTAGGAGGTATAGAAGATGGGCCTCATAGAAAATGGTATTATCTTGACCCTAGATACCATATGTCATCACTTGGCTTCTGTTCCCTCAGTAATCTATCTTTTGGCTTGATGTTGTGCTTCTTAAATCTTTCTAAGACCTCAGTGAATGAATAAGCTTTGGTGTAGATTGGGTCATAAGGTCTAGGCTAGTGCTCATAGGTCATATTGATCCCATTTTCCTTCAAGTACCCCATAACTCTTCTTTGCGGGATCCCATTACTTTAGTTCATCATGTTGTAAACTAAAAGAGGTCATGTGTTTAAAGGCAACCTCAATATTATCTCATTTATGAAACACATTCCTACCAATGGTAATGGGGAAGGTGTGGAACATTTATTTCATCTTTCTCATACAAAGACCATATTTGCCATTGCATATTTGGTATGCTACCTCTTATTCACCTAGTTTATTGGGTACATGAACTGGTAGCCTAAGTGGAGTGCATTATGTTCCTTCAATCCTAATTATGGTACAATTAGGATATGGCCATATATTTCCTATGGATTCAATAGTCTTCTTTATCAGAGTATTGACCCTCATCTTCAATATTAATATAATGGATTCTACTAAAAATGGATAGACAAAATCACATAAGAATTGTATGTGATCTCTATACTTGAAAATATGCAATTTGGAATAATATTGGGTGATTATTTGGGATCCCTCAGGTGACCATTCTTTAATGTCAGGAAGAACCTACAATAATCAATATGCTCTGATACCAACTGTTAGGTGACACCTTATCCAACGGAAGCATAATTGATTACTTTCTTATAAGCAATTAAACATAGAATTATACCAGAATGATAAAGTAACTAGAAACTAGAGACATCAAAGAATTTGAGAGACAATACACACTCTTGTATTAAATATTACTAGAATAAAATACAATAAGGAAGATGCCACTTATTCCTCCACCTCAAAGGCTTGCCACACCTCAAGACCTTCTTCCCTCTCTCTCTTGCTCAACACAAAACCAACTCTACAACCTGAGTTGCTATCCCTTCTTGAATGCTTCAGCTGATCTCCTTGACCTTACACCTGTAGATCTCCTTGACCTTGCTTGCTTCAATGCTTTTACTTGCCTTCTTGATGATTACAATACATGCCTCATGGGTCTTTAAATAGAATCCCATGGTTACAAAAATATAAATCTAACTACAATAATTAGACACACAACTCGTGACTATAATTAGTCATTTGACATGCAAACACTCACTTCACTTAACTGACTATTCATCAACAACAGTTCTGGAAATACACAGGCGACCGACATCGATCCCTACTTGCCTAGTGCTGCCGACGTCGGCCAACCTCCTGTCGTCACTAGTTTCCTTCTCCACTGTCTATGACCAATGTCGGTTATACTGCCGATGCTGGTTCCTCTGGTTCTTTAGCATCCTCATCTTGTGTCTACAAATAGTTGAAGCTTTTAGCTCCACACCCTAACAATCTCCCACTTGGAGATAAACAGCTGCTACTATACCTATACCTGTACACCATCTATTTTGTTCCTTTGGCTCTGTATCCCTCTTCAAAGTCACTCTTGAAGACCAACCACCATGCAAACCTGTGATGCAATACCTGTATCTTATGCCACAAGAATTTTGTTGCTCCCAAATTCTTCATGACATACTTCTGAAACAACTCTACCCTTAGCTCAGAAAACTCCCTATATATGAAACCTTGCAACAAGTAACACAATACAGTACCAGGATAATATAGCTAATATTATCCAACCTGGTAAAGATAAAATACAATGGTCAAACCTCCATTGTTCTGCAGCTTACTCAAGACCATATACCATAGCCTTCTATCTCATGTGTCCATCCACTCTCTTCTCTAAAATGGGAATCCATCCCTCTATCCAGTGCTTTCTTCTAGCTGACAACTCTACCAACAAATACCTGTTTGGTTTTACTCAAAGACTCACACTCCTCATCCATGCCAAGCTCCCACTATTTCTGGATTCTACTTGCATTGCTACTTCCATCTTCCTAGTTCTTGACTGTCAGTAAGTAATATAAAGAAGGTGAATAATGAATATGAGGTTCACATACCCTTTCTGACCTCCACATGGGTGTTTGAGACTTATAAATCCACCCAACATCCGTTCCAGTGACTGATCTCGGCCATCTCCCAGTCTGCTCCCGACCGATGTCAGTTCCCTACACTGACCCTGACTGTCGATGTCATTTCCCTGGCTGACGCCGGTGTCCCCCCTACCAACATCGATCTTTATGACCAACGTCAAACTTCTCCTGCCTGACCTACCAACCCTGCTGGTCTGCACATGACCGATGTCGGTATCTGGCTGACCGATGCCGGTCCCATGTGACCGACATCGGTGTCTGTATGTTCCTATAAGTGATGAAATTTTCATCCGTGAGCTCTTCTTGGATCAAACCTCTATCCATGCTGCCCTGCTCAAATTTATTCAGCCCCTGTGATTGATCTCTATCCTTCATCTCCTCCATAAACACCAAGGCTTCTTTATTCCTATCAAAAGCATCAAATTTCCTTTTTCTACAATGAACTTTATATGTGCTTTCCAAATCTGAACACATACCTTTTGAATCTAGAACATCCATTCCCTTCTTATTCATGTGACCAAGCCTATTAGGCCACATCTTCGAATCTACACCAGAAGTAGAATCAGTAATACAAGTAGGTAGATAAAGAGTACCTACTTTCTTACCTCTTGCTAGAACAAGTGCTCCCTTGGTAACCTTCCAAGAGTCTGCTATGAGGGTTATTGTGCATCCCTCATCTCCTAACCTTCCTACAAAAATCAGACTCTGCTTCAGAATTAGAACATGCATGACCTCCTTCAACACCCATGTGTTGTAAATCTGCAATCTCAGCTGCACTTTCCCTTTGCCAACTATCTGACAAGGCATACCATCCCCTAAATAGAGCACTCCAAAGTCTCCCTGTTCATACTCATGAAACAAATCTCTATTTAGGGATGCATGAAAAGATGAACCAGAATCTAAAATCCATGATCCTACCTGACTATCCAAAGAAAGTATGAGAGTATCCTGTACCACAATATTTGCATCCTTTGCTTCTTTAGTACCTGCATGTTGATTCTCTTTATCTCTCAACGAACACTCCTTCTTTGTATGTCCTTTCTTTCCACAAAACTAGCAGGTAATACCTTTGGACTCATATCTCCTTCCTGACCTTGATTTCCCTTGCTCAATCTTCTCCCTTTGCCTTCCCCTACTTTTTGCACTTAAAGCATTCCTTGATGATTCACCTGTGCTTCTCCTGCGTATTTCTTCATTCAAGATCACACTCACAACATCATCAACTTTTAAGATTTTAGAAGCAGATGCAGAATTACTTATTGCCATAACCAAACCGTCCCAACTTTCAGGCAAAGAACATAAAATCAAGAGAGCCTTTATCTCATCATCAAAAACAATATTAACTGAAGCTAATTAGTTTACCAAACCATGGAAATCACTAAGATGAGTATGTACCAATCCACCTTCCTGCATTTGCAAAGTAAATAGCTACTTCATAAGATATACCTTATTAGAAGCCGAGGGCTTTTCATATAAATTTGCCAAGGACTTTATCAACTCTTCCATTGTCTTACACTGTGATAAGCTAGAAATCACAGACGATGCAAGGCTCAACCTTATGGAACCAGGAGCCTTCTGATCAAGAACACTCCATTCTTCATCCTTCATATCTATGGGCTTGCATGCAACCCCACCCAATGGTAAGTACAAATCCTTCTTATACAGATAGTCCTCAATCTACATCCTCCAATGTTGATAATTCTTGCCATTAAATTTCTCCATTTGTAGCTTACTTTCTTCTACCATTGCTAAACTCCCACTCAATCAAAAAACCCTGTGAATGACTTGTAATCAAAAATAATAACCTGATTCTTGCAAACCGTAGCTCTGATACTACTTGTCAAGAAGAACCTACAACAATCAATATGCTCTAATACCAACTGTTAGGTGACCCCTTATCCAATGGAAACACAATTGATTACTTTCTTATAAGCAATTAAACATGAAATTATACCAGAATGATAAAGTAACTAGAAACTAGAGACAGCAAAGAATTTGAGAGACAATACACACTCTTGTATTAAATATTACTAGAAGAAAATACAATAAGGAAGATGCCACTTCTTCCTCCACCTCAAAGGCTTGCCACACCTCAAGACCTTCTTTCCTCTCTCTCTTGCTCAACACAAAACCAACTCTACAACCTGAGTTGCTATCCCTCCTTAAATGCTTCAGTTGATCTCCTTGACCTTACACATGTAGATCTCCTTGACCTTGCTTGCTTCAATGCTTTTACTTGCCTTCTTGATGATTACAATACATGCCTCATGGGTCTTTAAATAGAATCCCATGGTTACAAAAATAGAAATCTAACTACAATAATTAGACACGCAGCTCGTGACTATAATTAGTCATTTGACATGTAAACACTCACTTCACTTAACTGACTATTCGTCAATAGTAGTTCTAGAAATACACAGGCAACCGACGTCGGTCCCTACTTGCCTAGTGCTGTCGACGTCGACTGACCTCCTACTATCGCCGATTTCCTTCTCTACTATCTATGACTGACAATGGTTATACTGCCGACACTGGTTCCTCTAGTTCTTCAGCATCCTCTTCTTGTGTCTGCAAATAGTTGAAGCTTTTAGCTCCACACCCTAACATTTAATGCTAAGAATCTTGGCGGTGGTAAGTATATCTACATAATATTTTCA
Organism: Torreya grandis; assembly: GCA_037957365.1. Classification (NCBI taxonomy): domain Eukaryota; kingdom Viridiplantae; phylum Streptophyta; class Pinopsida; order Cupressales; family Taxaceae; genus Torreya; species Torreya grandis. Next base: position 7,807 of record JARHVA010009773.1, on the reverse strand, counting down.
AACTTTTATTTATTACTAACACTTTGTATCTTGAAATAACCTATCAAGTCTCAATCTCTTTGAGTGCATTCCTTAAGGGGTGAACCGAGAAAGGGGTAGGTAGACCATCAGTGCATTATAAGATTGTTGTCACTTTTACCACTTGCCATCTACACACTTATCTCTTAAAACCATTTACCCTAATCTTATTCTTATTAGTCTTACCTCCTCTAGTATTTTTCCTCTTTCAATCCTCCTTTTCTTGCTTTAACACCCTTTTGGATAGTCATTTGTATTGGGTCAACTAGGTTGACCTAGTATAATTTAGGGGTATTTCTCACTTTCTTATATTATTATCCTTTTGGCTAACCTAGCTTAGTCTTAGTGATTTGTCCCCAAAAACATAATGGGTCAACTGGGTTGACCCTATACAACCAATGTTCCTAAAATGATTTAGGGCAATATCCACCTATATATACAAGTTCATTTCCCACCAATTCATAATAGAGTAATTAAGAGCAAAAAAATGAAAGTGAACATTAGATTATTGACCATTCTACTTGATGAATAAAGCTGAGGGTTTCATACTTTCTTTGGATATATATATATATATATATATATATATATATATATATATATATATATATATATATATATATATATATATATATATATATATATATATATCTTGTCTTGTAGATAAGTCTTTTAGATGTTTATATAGTTTATATATCCTAGAGCTGGTTTATCTTTGTTATCATTACATACCATAACAATCTCTTGAGAAGCACCTTAGCCAAGGGAGAGATTGAAGCTTGATGGATTTGTCTTCAAAGGTAAGTATTCCTAACTTTATTTCTCCTTTGTACGAGTATATAGATAACAAATTTTTATTCTTCTCCCATATATTAGGATTATGTATGCATTGATGTGAGTATATGTATTCTATTACATGTTTAGCTTAGTTGTTGTTTTATTGTTTCTAACCCCCACTTTATGCCACAAGATTTGGTGTGCACTAGATTATATTTACTTTATTTTTATTAGAATAGAGTGAATGTTTTAAACCTTAGGACTCAATTAGGTTTGTTGTGAAATTATGTTAGATTGTAGGCTTCAGAACTCTTTGTAGCATGATGTGTTGTGACAAGTGATCCACTAATCGGGTCTAGTAGATCCCCATATTAGTCATGTTCTCACTTAACAAGTGTATCCCCAATTAAAAATGTAGTTATGATCTATCTTCTCCAAGATAGGATTGATTTATAGACATGATACATTTTTGATTACATACATTCTAGTGAACTCAACATGAAACTAACCCTTGCAATATTTATTTCACTTTTTCATTCTCTTAGTTCATTATTTTGATCATAATTTTGATCATATATGTTGACATAATAGATTGACCTATTCAACCCAATATAGGTTTCTAGCCTTTCAAACACCCATTTCATCCTATTAGGTTGACCCAATTGACCCCTTACAATTTTAGCACTTTTTTAGTAGGTTCCTATATAGCTAGATTGTTTCTATCGACCCAATTTGTAGATTTCTCAAACATACTTCAAGGTTATTCATCATAAATCTATCTTCATTGCATATTTTATCCACCAAGGTTCCTTTCTACTTCTCTATTCATTTATTTTCTATCTTTCCTTTCATATTTTACAATCTTCAAAATTTCCCTTACACAGTAAATTGGATCGACACTACTGACCCAATTCTATGTTCTATGTGTTGTTTGAAATAACTAGATCGACACTATTAACCCAATTCATTTTTAGACCTTGCTTCCAAAATATATGTTAAAACCTATTAACCATGTTATATATTTTAAGCATATACTTTCAACACTATACCTTATTTAAAATTTACAATTAACCTCATACTTGTTAGTAATTAGTTCACACTTTCTTTTCTTATTTCTTGCATGCATAGAATAACTCACATAGTTTAATTAGGGGATTTTTAATTATTCATTTAGTTTCACTATTTATATTTTATTCACCCACAATGAAATCAAAAAAACATAAACAAACATTTTAACATTTTGTCTAACCTAGGGCAACTTACTTGGATTTCATCACTAAGGGGGAAGTTGACTTGATGTTTTGGTCAAGTATAATGCATGGTTAATAGTATATTATAGATAAGCACCTAACATCCTTATCACTATAGTATGTGAAGTGAGGGGGTAGGCCCTAATACCAATCCTTTATCATTGCCACTATAGCCCTTTTTAGCCCAAACTACTTGAAGCCATCCTTAGATTGCTATCTAGTACCTTACTTATAGCCAACTTACAATCACATTAAAAATAATTCTTAATAATCTAATTAACAATCAGGTTGACCAATTAGTTATCTTTAATTTTTAAATCGTTTGCTTGCTCTTTGTTTAATTATGTGAAAAAAATCTTGTATTAGCCAATATTAGTGAAATATTTTGTTTTGTGTGTTTCAATTGGATTGGCCAATATTAATCCAATTGACTATTTGTTTCTCTTTCAGTACTTACTACTTTTCATTACTTACAAATTTATCTTGTTTCATTTTGAAATCTATTTTTAGTCTTCTTAAATTCCCTATCTATTGTACTGGATCAACCCAGTCAACCCATTAGCTTTTTTTCATTTTATACACTATACTAGGACAACCCAATCAACCCTATACATTTTTATAGTTCCTATTTTTATACTGGATTGACCCAATCAACCCTATACTATTTTAGTCACCTCTTTGTCCTGTGTTTTCTCATCTTTCTTAGTTTCCCTTCATCATGGACTTTCTATTGGATAATGATACTAAGTTATAGTCCATAAACATGATGAACTTTACCAATCCTAATAGGGTCTCCCATAGATAAAGTAGGGCTCCTCTTTTAGATGCTAGTAATGTTCATATTTCTACTCACACAACGAACTATGGGACCCCTCCTCATACCTCTTCATAGCATAATACTCTTTTCTCATTAGAAGACCATCATGAGTTAGAGTACACTCCTGAAATGATCTTATCTGTTTTTGAATTTCCTTAACATAGAGGAAAGGATCCTTCTATAATTTATAACCTCATGATTAGTGGTCAAACCAAATAGCCTCATTCACCTACTCCTACATTATTAATGGAATATTGAGGTACCACTTTCTCTGGTTCTCAACCTCTTCCTTCAATTTCTACTCTTTCTTATGCCATGGCAACTTCTCCTCTAACCTCTTCTACCTCTATGCCTAGTATCTCAACTAACATGGTGGGTTATACATCTAGTGGGCCTCTCATAAGATCCACTATCCTTAATCCTTACACTAGTTCATTATTTTCTACCCAAGTCAATCATGCTTCTAGTGATTCTTCCTCTTAACCATTCATTATTCCATCTTTACTTCACAAGAAAATTTTGCCACTAGTGCCTCACATTCTCATAATTATTCTCAAACTCATAGCAACACTAATAGTGGTACCCAAGCCACTAATACCAATACAAATACCAATTTTATTGCTTATAATGTTAATCAAACACATCAAATTTTATTGAAAACTCTCAATCAAATGAATACCTTTCAAGCTCATAACACTTATAAAATGATGAGAATGCAAAAATACCTCCTTAATCTTCAATCTCATCCATAACCAATGGCTTGGGTCACACATAACTAGAATGTTCCCCCTCCTTCTCTTCAAGATTCTCAAGGAAAACTCATTCCTTAGTGTCCTTTATTTAATAAAACCATTAAGCATTTAAAAAATGAACCTCTCACTAATAAAATTGGTAACATTGATATAGGAGGTATAACACCTACAATTTATTATAATGGGTCAACTGATCTTATACTTCACCTGAAAACATTTGGAAATATTTACAAGGATTGGGTCAAATTAAACACTTTTGCCACTACCAAGCTCCTAGCCAAAACTCTCACTGGTTATACCTTGGATTGGTACAATCAACTTAGATCTCATTCCATTTCTATTTTATAGGACTTAGTAAATTCTTTAGTGTGATAATTCTAAACTAATGATCTTCCTGAAAACACTTTGGCCCATTTTAGTAAATGAAAACACCATGAGATTCAAACTGCCCAAGCCTTTGTTAAGAAATGGAAGACAATTTTTAAAAAATGTGAACATAACACGGTAAATGATAATTTTTTTCATATCTTTACAAATTCTCTCTTTCCTAAATTACACTATTGATTCTACACACACTCTCTCTCTTTCCACATACCTTGGAGGAGGTTATTGACCAAGATAAAAGACAAGATTTCCTAATGCATCAATTTGAGTCACCCCAACTTTTTGTGGATCCTTGTTTATTACTTATGAACAAAAACTATAATACCACTAATGATGGTGTTATTGATGGTTTTGAAACAATTCACAATGTTCAATCTATCATTCCTAACCCTTATTCAAAACCATCTCCTTCTCAATAATATACTAATCCACATTTCTCTTCATCCAATAATATCAATATTCACATACCTCTATGCTCAATTAAATTTCTTAAGTATCTACTTAGGCCTCTTCCATGAAACCTTGACCCTACTTGTCTTATGAAATCCTAGTATGAGCCTAACAAGTTTTTTTATTTACATGCTAGTTGGGGTCATTCTCATGAGACATGTAGACAACTTCATAATTTAGATATGGATTTTCTTCTTAGACTTAATTTTGATCATGATTACATTATCTGTAAGCATCAAATAGCCTATGATATTATTTTTAAAGACTATAAATCAAATGAAAAAACTCAAGCCTTGAATCAATCAAATGCTCATTTGGATATCTATAAAGATCCTTTACCTAATCATCAGCCTATAAAAGAAAATAAAGATAATCCCACCCCTTCCACCAATAATGTAGAGAGTCTTGTTAAACTAACTTCTAAATATAATGTGGTTAGCATGACTAATATGTTAAGGGTGGTGGATTTCATTGATTCCCAACCTATCTACACTCCTTTGTCTAATACATATTGTGTTATCCAGGATTCTTCTCCAACTCATTGAAGTGAGTTGGGGAAAGAAGACTTTATTACTTTTGATGATCTATTTTATGATTTTCCCTTGGATAACACATCTCATTCTATTTCTACCACTCTTACATCATCTTCCAATACTAATAATAATCAAGCCTCTACTAACACTTCATCTTTTCCTTCTCAAAATCAACTTGAACCAACTAATTTTTCATCTTCACATGATTTAAAACCTTATTAAAAATCTTATTCTCATCCTTATGAATAAAAATTTCAATTCACTTCAACTCCTTTTGAGGAGCTTCTTATCCATTATGCACCTATATATAATAACCTTCTTAGGGGCTATGATGAGTGGGATCCCATTATGGAGCTCACTAATCTCTCATATTAAATTATGTTCCTTAAACTCATGAGGACTTCCCCATGTCATAGACAACATATCATACATCTCCTATTTGAGATGAATTTCCCTCATCCTCCCCTAGTAGGATGGGAAGTAGCTTTATCCGGTTCTAAAGATAGTGTTTTATAATAATGTGAAGAGATGTCTATCAATTTTGATGAAACCATAGACACTTTTCTTTCTCTAAAATTTCCCATAGTTTCTATGATTCTCAATGGAATTATATTTTGTGCTTATGATCCTCCCTTATTTGTTAGCATCCAAATTGATGATATCCATGTTAAGCATGCACTAATTAATGAGGGTTTTGTCCCCTATGTTGCTTCTCTTGATTTCATTAAGACTCTTTATATTTTGAATTTAATCTCAAGTCTACACACATGCCAAGGATATAATAGAATGCAAATGCTTCTTCTAGGTTGTGTTTGGCTTCCCATTACCATCCTACCTGTCACCATCTATGTGAAGGTGATGATCTTTAACTTCTACTCACCGCATGAGATCTATCACTTCTTCCACCTACAAATGAATTAAATTCCCTCAAAATGGATCCATTTATAGGATTCAAGGTGACAATAACAATTGAAATTTTGAATAATTCTAAGATTTTGTTGTCTTCAAGATTATTACTCTTAAACCTTTTCCTAGTGTTCCATTTCATGAGTCCCAATGTCTCAACTTTCCTATTAATTCAACCTGTAATTACAATAGGCATCATGAGTTCATTGGTAACATTATTCCTAATATTTTAGACTCTAATGATGATGATCCCAATGAGATTAATTTAAATATCAAGACTTTTGATCTCTCACCTCATCTCATCTTGTAGCTTCTTTCTTCTTTATAACCTCATTCTTGCAAGCCTCCTTATGATGGCATTCTCATAGTCTTGACCAAGGTTAGGAATTCTATTTACCATGCTTCATTAGATGACAAGGTTATCCCTACATGTGTTTTTGATCTTCAAACCCTAGATTATGATGATGGATATTCCTTAGATGGTCCATTATTAGTGGTCTTGTCTAAGCTTGTGATGCCAAGATTGTCCATCATCATTCTTATTTAATTAAGTCTCTTCATGAATCTAATCATTTTCCTTCACTTATAGTTCCAAATTTTTGAATTTTCCCCCTTTATCATAAGGTACATATGTCACCAACACCTCCAATTTTTATGAGACATGTATAATTATGCTAATGGATCATGATATGACCAGGCCTTACCATTTTTATAGGTACCTTGACCCTCATAGTTGGTTTACCCCTGAGGTTTGTGTAACTCTCCTTAGACACTCTATAGATCATGTTACTCCCTTAGTATATCCTACTATAGTTGAGCCTCTTCCTGCTCCTATTATAGTTGATCCTATTCCCACTCCTACTATTGCTTAGCCTACCCCTACTTTTGATGCTATCAGTCTTTCCATTGAGCTTAGTTCCATTATTTCCTCATCATCACCCTCCCTTGGTGATGGTTTTATTCCTTTGTTTAAGATGGCTCCTCTACCCAAAAAATGGGTTGATGTGTGTTCTTTAGATTCTTCCACTCTTATTTTACCTCCTTCCATGAGTGATTCTATTAAATCAATTCACAAGTGTATCTATTTCTTCCAAGGGATAGATAACTATTTTGCCACCCATTTATCACAAGTTACAATACTATATAAATACCTTACATCCTTCTTCCCCATCATCAGACAAAGCCATACCTCCCCTAAAGGTACTTCTTTAATATTTTCCTAAGTATGGTGAGGTATATTATCTATGGCATCTATGTGGAACCCATCACACTGATCATTATCACATCCTACAACAACATCTCAAAGACCACCTTATATTCATTACTAGACCTTATAACCAGTCCTCCCATAGGTCTTTCTTGCAAGAAGGCTTATATTTATTCTCCCATGGCTCTACCTCTAGTGGTTTCATCACCTCTCATGGTCCCTTCACTACCTTCTATGCCTCTACCTATGATTCCTTCACCTTTGAACCTTCCTTCACTTATGGATCCTTCTCCACCTATGAGTCCTTTACCTATGGATCCTTATCCACTAATGATTCATTATTCTCCAATAGATATTTCTCCAATTCATTATCCTAACCTACCTTTGCCTAATTTTCCTTTTTAGCATGATCCTTTGAACATTCCTACTTTTTTAGTTGAGGAGATTAGAAAAGAAGTATTTACCCAATATTCCTTGAAGATTGATGAAAGCTAGCAGTAGTTCAATTAAAACTTCATAGAGACTTATATGATGTATTGGATAATGTGTGTGTATATATTTACTATTATTTATGATCACATGCATGGTTCTTTCACATTTATATTGGATTGGACATGTGTTCCAATCTTATTTCTATCTATTATATCATTTGATACTATGTCCAATTTTTGTTTATCTTATATCATGATTTCTTACTTGTTATACTATATCTTTGC